>PVIA01006024.1:0-104598 GCA_004024845.1 Tonatia bakeri | reverse complement strand
ATAGTGGATACATGTGCCTAGGGCTTTGGAAGAGCAGGAACCATATTTGCCTCTGATATGTGGCCAGCATTGTGACTCAGTGACTGTCTGCCTGTTGGCTCTCTTCTTCTCATGAATTGGCTTATTTTTTCTCTTTACTATGTCTATCTTTTCTCCTGAAGCTCTTGGATACTCAGAGTTTCTGAATTCTTGTAACTTAAACTTGATGTTACCCAATACAGTCCTACCCCACCTCATGCTATCCTTTCGGTTTTCGTATGTAATTACCCTATTCAAATTCTTAAGAGAATCACATCGGATCATATTGGCTCAGCCGCTTTCCCTCCAATTAATAGGTCACTTTATTGACACTTGGCCCAGTGCCTCACTAGCTGTCTTCCGGTCAGCTTTGGCCTCCATGATGCATTATAGCAAGAAATGTGACCGCTCTGGGCTACTTCTTTGGCAGAAGCTGGGCGTGGAACAGCTTTTCTTGCAGGAGTCTCTGAGGGTGTTAAAGGACGAGTTGGACAGTAGATAATGTAAACTGGCACGTGGTGGAGCTGACACGGCGACCATGCGGCAGTGGCCTGACACAATGAGAGGTGCACTTCACCTTGGGGCCCTGTATGTGTGTTTGTGTGTGTGCGTGTGCACGAGTGCGTGTGTGTCTCTTGAACAAAAGCTCGACAGAGCAGAAGGTATCTCTAATACATTCAGTCCACTGTGGTATTTTCTGCTTTATCCTTTCTGCTTTGTTACATTTAAGTAAATGAAGAAGATCATAAATTTACAACTATCCTCTATTGACTAAGAACGTAGAACTTGTAGGTTGAAAAATGCTGGTAATCCGACTGCACAATGCATGTGTCTCTCACTGCATCCCGGGGGGTGGGACAAACAAAGCAAGCCCAGCATCCACTACCTGCATGGTCTTCGATGCTGGTTTGGGGGACAATAGAAATGAAATGTCTAAATTACGTTTTTGAAAAAGTGTAGGACATCATGTCAAAATGAGTGACACCAAAGTCAGAGAACCATTAAGGACAGGATATTTCTTTCTAGAAAGTGTGACCAAAACCTGATGGGCTAGGTAGGCAAAAGAATAGGAGTAAAAGCAGTAGACGTGTAAAATGTGGCTTGAATGAAGTTTGGTATGTAGGGAAACGGAATGCTCATTCTGTGCGTATTTCTCAGATCTCCTCCATACAGTAAGATCATTCCTGTCCGCTGAAACCTCCACGTGCTTTGTAAATCCCATAGAAAACATCAGTCCACTTTACTGCTTATTTTTCTGGAACAGTTTTTGCACGAGTTAGATTTTTATTGCAAATCTAGGAAATTCAAGGTCAGTGTCATTCTGAGGAACTTAACCATTTTGGAGTTGACCATTCCTGTCCACCTGCCACTTTGCAGAAATAGCAAACAAAAATAACACAGCGTTTAACGTCTTTCTGCAAGAGGAGCCCCTCAGACCCGCCTTGGTCAGCCCCGTCTTGACTCACATCTTCACTCCGTGACAGTGGCGTGCTCCGTGAGGCCAGCGTCAGCCCAGGCCGCCTCCTCTCGCTCTCACGCTTGCCCACCGGCCTGTCAGCACTCACTTTCAACACTCTGCCTCGTAAGCTCTGCTTGGTTTGGGCTTGCCTACAGCCTTTCTTTCTTATTCCCTCCCTGTACCTTAGTCCCTTCCTCCCTCCCTCCCTCCCTCCCTCCCTTCCTTCCTTCCTTCCTTCCTTCCTTCCTTCCTTCCTTCCTTCCTTCCTTCCTTCCTTCCTTCTTTTTTTTTCGTTCTTTTCTTTCATGTGCTGTGGTCACCTCTCATTTCTCTAACCCTCCTTGTGGGCAGCAGTGAGGAAGGGCAGGTCTTGTTGGCAGCCTTAACAATTTCAGCTGTCTTTTCATCTTGTTTTATTTTTTTGTTGAGAGAGAACATTGAAACTTATGTTAGTTTTTATTAAAAACGATGTTTTAATTACAAAACCAAGGCATGTTCATTTTAGAAAAGTCAAAAAGTATTGATAGCAAAAGAGAACAAAATAAAAATTTGTTGACTCCCCTCCCCCACATCAATGTTTTGGTGTATAACTTTTCAGACCATTTAAAAAATGTGTGCATACAAGTTTTCTTTTGAGCAAAAGAAAATTAATAATAAAATAATATTGTCTTTTACTCATATTTTCCCCTTAGCAGTGTTCTAAATATCTTTTCATGTCATTCAACCTGCTGTTTTGTAACCCATTTTTTTCTCTTAACAATGCCGTGAATGACTTTCTGCATCATTAAACTTCCCTCCACAACAACCTTTTGAGGAGCCTGTATTGTATTTCATCAAGTAGGCAGATACTTGGTTCTTTTAACCAATTCCTCGTTGTTAGTTATTCGGTTGTTCCTAGTTTTTCAATTTCAAAATTCAAAATTCACTGTAGTCATCGCGTATTGTATTAGCCAGGCTGCTGTCCCTGCCTGTGCTGTGCGTATTCTGAGTTTATTAAAATAGAAGTTGACCAGGACAGTAAGAAAAATTCAAAATATTCAAAATTTAAAGCTGATTAAGTTCTTTAAACCCATTGTTTTTTAATTACAGACTAACTAATACAGATGCATTCTTCTTATTACAGAATTAAACATTAAAGTGCAGACCGGAGTCTGCTTTTATTTTCCCACTGTTCCCAGCCCCCTCCATTGCTTCCACTGTTAATGTTGGTCTGCCCCTCACTGTTTTATTAAATATTCCTTTGTAAATGTGCTCATCTTTTATTAAATAATTCTGTAAAGTCGCCCTTTTCCCCTAAAGTCATTTTCCCCTTCATCCTTTTTACTTTTGTGCCATTAGCTTTTGATGTATTTTTTAACTTCATTTTCTCCTCTTAACGGTCGATAGATGAAGGAGACCATCTCTTGCTGAAGCGGAGGATAGAGAATACGTAGGTTTGGGCCCAGGCTCAGTAGCCCACAGGGGAGTGATGGCCAGCTGGTAAGGGCCTCAAGTCAAAGACAGGCATTCCTTTAGTGGGAGAAATGGCAGGACTGAGCAGCAAGTTCAGTCACCAGGCCACCCCACTGACAGCTTTCACTGCAGCAGAAGCAGGAATCCAGTGAGAGATGCGGTTTCGGGGCATCCAGCCGGAGGATCTTGGCTTAGGGGAAGAGTAGCTGCAGACGGCAACTCTGGGAAATTCAGGATTGTTTAAGAAGGCAGTGTGCTGCAAGGTTAAGGGCTCAGCCTTGGAGGACAAGCAGGCAGGCTTGGGTTTGAATCCCATCTTTGCTCCGTCATCAGTGCTAATGACTTAACTTGTCTGATTCTGTTACCTTCCTTGCAGAGTTGTTGTGAGGGTTTAGAAGTCACAGGGTCTGGTGCATGACATGCATTTGGTAGGGTAGTTTGGGAAATAATGAAGGATGAACAAGAACTCTGAATCAGGGGTTGGCTAGATAAGGGTAGCTAGCTAGGGAGGCTGGCTGCAGTGAAGTAATGCACGCTTACCTCCTAAATTGTAGAAAGCACAACAGTTTATTTTTGTATGTTTAATTACCTATCTGTTTGTGGTTTGTATTCTCAGCCTTGTATCTGTATTGAAATAATCTGAGTTCATTCAGGAATCTTGGCTCTGTCTGCAGAGGGTGACGCAGGCCACAGGGGAGCAAAGGCCTCAAGCCCTGGCCTGCCCTCTCAGGTTTGCCATCATTTTAATAGACCTGAGATTCCCTGGAGGGAGGGCAGAGAGGAGAGCTGAGAGGCTTGCTGTTTCTTGAGATCCAAGAACTTTGGTGAGGATTATAGGATTAAGGTCGACCACAGTCCGTAGGAGAGATCAGTTTTTTTAACAAATGAGTTGGGAGGTTCCTAGCATGTTACTTGATATGTTTTCAAATTAAGCATATGATTTTATTAAATGGGCCATTATCTTCTACCTCTCATTTAAAAAAAAGTATTCTATCTAGTTTCCCACCCTCCTTAAAAATATGACCCCGTCTTGACCTTTATCTGATCCCTGGTTCTGCAGGTCTCTGGCTTTTGAGATGGGTGTTGTGTGGTGGCTCCTGGCTTAGTGACATCTCAGGACCTTTCTCCTGGACCAGGCGGGGAGAGAGCCTGTGGGGCCTGCTGCAGAGCACGTGATCTGGGCCCTGGAAGATTTTTCAGTGTCGGAACTTCAAACATACTCTTAAAGAGCTGCTATGCCCATGAATTTTCTGTGGAAGAACTTGGGCTCATTTATAATTTGGGAGCCATTGGGGTTGTGTGAAGTCTGTAGGAAAGACCTGAGAGAGACTGTGTCCTGTGGTTTAACTTTGCTGTGTGATTCATTCCCTTCTCACGTGAACTTTTAAGAACAGAAGCTGGTGAATAGGAAATGACCGAGAAGCATAAATAACCAGCTGATCTGCAGCAAGTGGGTAAACTCTGGCAAAGTTATAAAGGTCTATTAGCTCAAATGGGCAGTCAGTGTACATTAGTGCTTGATGGAGCCCAAGTGGTCTTGGATTATAAATTTCTAATCTAATGTTTCACTGGTTACCTTTCAGACCATTTTTGGTTGGTCAGCCTTTGAAGGCCCTGCCATCTGGTCGCCCTGGCTGGTGGGGAAAAATAAAAGGAATGTGAGCCCATCTTTTCTAAAAACAACAGCAAGTCTCGGTGGGCCTGAGAACTTACCCTAGTTACCCTGGTCAACCAAGAGACTGGCGTTATTCATTTTGGCTCTTTCCACATGGTCTGCTCGGTCCTACAGATAGGCTTTGCGTAAGTGGCAGTGTTGGGCCTCCGTTTGGGCCTTAGTGAACTTGGCTCCTCCCTGTTCCAGTCAGTGGGGCAAAGGCCAAGGAATGCCGCACAAAGTCTGTGGATTTCCTGACACATCCTGGGAAGATGCCCGTAACTTGTTGGGTGTAGGAGAGTCAGCTGAGAAAGTCAGACTTGCAAGCTGTCAAAACAAATACTGGCATGACTTTTAGATAAAGTGTCTAATAATTAACTGCTGGGTCTATAAGGGGTTCACTGTTTTCTAAATTTCAAAGATTTGGGTCTAACTAGACCTATGTGGAGTATCTTGTACTGTTCTTTACTAGTTTCAGCTAATTGTTAATTTCTGTCTCATTTGGACATGGAACGTATATCAGTTATGAAGATCATGGGTGAAGAACTTGGATACCGGTACAGCAGTAAAAATCTAATTACGATTTTAAAACTATTATAATATTACTGAGTTCTCTGCATTTGCTATCTTGATAAGCCACACACATATATTCATATATTTTTTAACTTAGGTCAGAATTGCGGTCTTGAGCTATAATTCTGTTGTTTTCCTTGAATTCATTTTTATGCACTTAAAATGTTGAAGTTATTGACATGCATTCATGTTTTCTTCTTGGAGTCTCGAGTCTGCCACAGCAAGATTGAAACAGTCTTGTGTGTTGCTCAGAGCCCAGAATTGAATTCAGTTCTTAGTGTTTCATTAAACTACTTTTGCTATTCTACTTACCGATGACATAGTTGAATAAAAAAAATTAAACTAGGACGAGACAGTGAGGAATAAGGAAGTTCTAGGGAGGTCAAAAGAGACCTTCGAAGGAATGTTGCTTTGACCACGCATTTCTGTTTATACTCAGTCAGAGCTACCAATATGAAATATATATGTTAAAAAAAGGAGCCTGGACAATTTTAATTTTTCATATAGATGATAAAATAACAATCAGCTCCAGAAGCTTGTATATTATTTTTTTTTTCTTTTCTACACATGGAAACAAGGGGAACACTTGAAAAACTGCTATGAACATAATATTTTAGATTCTTTTAGCAAAAATGTACAAACTGCAAAAAGCATGTAAGTTTTAAATTGTAGGTATAAACATATCTTTTACCACATTTTTTTAAATACAAGAAAAACCTGGGCCTTCTAGTGATTTTCCTTTCGTTCACTCATAAGGTCACTGTTTTTGAATTAGAAAATGTCCAGAGGTAGTTTCTATTAAACACTTGGCATTTTCTCTTTTTTCTTCCTTGTTCTTTTCTGGTTGATATTTGCTCCTATTTTTAATTCTTCTCTTAATTTTCTCTCTTCTGCCTTTTGAGCCTTTGTGGGATCCTCTTTTTGTATCACTCTTTCCCCCTCTTTCTCTGGTTTAATTTCTCTGGACTCCAAAGTCTCTGCAGTCATCTTGCCTGCTCTTGACCTTCTGCCTGCAGGCACCTGCTCTCAGGTACTGCTTAATTTAGAGTTGCACGGGGAAGGAGTTCTCAGGTGGACAAAGCGATCCTTCTCGGCTGTGGAGGAGGAACCTGTCCTTCTGGCCTGGGAGGGTGCGAAGGGGCTGAAACCACGGCCAGGCCCTGGGGCAGCAGCGTGGCCACCAGCCAGGAGGAACTGGCATGTCATCCTTCCCCCAGAGCAAGAGTTCATGCTCCCCGAGCGTATTGCACTTCAGTTTTCTTAGGACCCAGTAATGTTTTCTGCAGGGTTTTTTTTTTTTTTTTTTTTTCCTGTGACAGTAGTTTTGTACAGGCTGCTGGTTTCTTACTGATGACTTTTTGGTTAAAGGAACATTTCATCATTTTTTTTATTAGTATTAAGGAAAGATGTACTTCTGTATGATAGTACCTTGCCCTTTTCAAAACTACCTTTTCCTCCCCATCAAAAGCAACTACTTTAGATGGGGACCTTTTTGTTTTGTTTTTGTTTTCATGATCAGATGAATTACTCTTCATCCCTCAGTAAGCTAGCCGGCACCTGTCTAGGTCTCTAAGCCCACGTTGCGTTCTCTTCCCCTTAAGATTTCCGGGTCTGAACTCAGTAGCAGCTTTGGATGCAGATGGCAGTGGTGTGGAAATGCTTGCTGATGACCTCACCTGCAGAGACTGTGGGCACGGAGCCTGGGTATCCATCTGCTTGGACTCTGTGTCAGGCAGGAAATCCTGTGAATTCTTGTTCAGGGCTAACCAAGTGGGAGAAGTTCTGAACGGTTTCCTTCTGACCAGTCTTCCCCCCATATTCGTTTGCATGAAGGACCATTTTTAGCCATGCATTCTTGCTGACAGGCTGACCCAGGGTTGGGGTGGTGGGTAAAACTAAAAACGTTCCATGATATGGGTGGATGACATAAAACACATGGAGACTTGATAGAGAGCTGGCATGAGAAGGAGTCTCCCCCAACCCTGCAAATGGGGGTGGGGGCTGTCATAGAGGGCAGGGGGAGGGGGTCCTAACCCATAGGATATCATGATAAAGAGCGTGAGCCCTGGAGTTGGACAGGCATGGATGCAGATTCCGGCTTTGCTGCCTACGTAGTGTGTGATCTTGGATCTTCAACCTCAGTTGTGATCCTCATCTGTGAAATGGGGATAAGAAGAGTATCAACTTTCTAGAGATTTTATGAGGATTCAGTGAGAAAACAGGTATAAAATGCTCAGCACATTTCTTGGCATACAGTAAATGTACAGTAAATGATGGTCCATCTTAATATTGCTTCAGGACTCTATTCTTATACTGCTTTCTAACTTTTCTAAAAATTACGTTAAAATTACGTTACCTGACAGTAACAGGTAATTGTCTTGGTTTCCATGAGAGCACAGTGTAGGGAACTTCGCACAGCCGTCTTCACACTGGGGTATTCGTGGACTGCATGAACACTACGCCAGGTGGACAGGAATCAATGGAAGCCTACCATTTCCCAGGTCCTCAACCTTCAGTTATTCCCCTTCCTAAAACGGAGACTGCATCTGCAGTTAAAGCGTTACTCCAGGTCTTTTTTCCAGCCTCCTCTTTCACAATTTCCCTTTGCCATGTCTTTAAAAAGATTGTATTTATTTATTTTTTAGAGAAAGGGGAAGGTAGGGAGAAAGACGGGGAGAGAAACATCAATTAGTTGCCTCTTGCATGCCTCCATCCAGGGACTTGGCCTGCAACCCAGACACGTGCCTTGACTGGGAATCGAACCAGTTAACTTTCTGATGATGCCCAACCCCCTGCACCACACCAGTCAGGGCTGCCCTTTGACATTTTAGTAAAGAAAGCCATCTCTCTCTTGCCCATCTGAACTCTCACCATGGTACATTGCCCAAAGGTGTCTGAGACCACTGGGGCACAAAATAAAAGGGGTCACCACAGCATATTTTCAGTGAAATCTCCTTTAATTAAGCCACCATAACCCACCCAGCCCCATCTTTCTAAGAGTTGCATTCTCAGTAACATTTTACTCTTAAGGCTTAATTCACCAAACTTGGAAGTCATTATGCTGTTTTGATCATAGGTTATTAAGAATATTTGTGGTGGTTGTATAGTCCGTGAGAATCTCTTATCCTCAAAGCTCAATAGTCACAGGGAATTTCAGAAAATTACATTTAAAAACATATTTTTGCTTCCAAGTATACTAGTAGGACTAATAAGATACCCTAACACACAGAATTACATTACATTAGGACATTTGGGAGTGCAAAATTGACATAGAATATGATTTCAAGGAGAAAGAAGAATAGTGTAAAAGCACCAACTGCTAAGAAAAGTTTATTTATTTTTAAATGGATGGTGGTGGGTATCAGATCATTATGGTTTTTACACTCCGTCGAATGCATTTAAAAGACCCTGGTAGCACACATTTAAAATGTCTGGGTTGACAATTAGCAGGAAAATACATCTTTAAAGTTGTTTTACTTGGGATGAAAATCTGAGATGTGGACTTAAAAACAGGTCTAGGAAAACATGTTAAAAAAAATCTGCGAATGATAGGAAACCTGCATTTGCAGACCTTTCTGTTTTCTTGCTGTTCATATTGAACACAAGGAGGGGGCACTGTTTTTCTCGCTGCTCTTCTTTCTGTTAAGGGCAGGGTTTCGTCAGGAGGTATTTTTACATATGCCTTATCTTTTGCTAAATTAATCTTTGACTGGAAAACGTGAATGTCTTTCACATTGCTAGAGTGAGTGTCAGGTGAAGAGGCACCAGGTCCTGCCTTCCCAGAGTTCAGAGTTCAGAGTTCAGAGTTATGACAGGAACTGCAGCAATCAAATAAAAATGCATGGCAATTGAGATAGCAGCTGCACTGACCCCACTAATGATACAACTGTGGCGGTCCTCCAAGTGTGGTGCTGATATTCTTGGTTCTTGTAGGTGGTGTTGCTTCTCCAAATCAGGGCAATGCCCTTATGTATCAGAACTAACTGTGCTGAAAAGACTGCTGAAATTGGGACAGAGGGGGCTTTGTTTTCTTCTTTGATTTGGGTTTTTATAAAGAGCACTGGTATTTCTTGGAATCTTCATGAAAAATGGTGTTAAAATTATTCTTTCATTTTATGATCCTGGACAGTAAGCTGTCAGAGCAGTGGCTTCATTTCTTTATTATGAGATTTCTGCACTTGTGATTTGGGAGATTAATTCGAGAAATATTCTAGGAATATCCAGAACTAAGACGAGAACAGACCGACTCCACCTGGTAGGATAGTGTTCTACACGGTGGTCAGTTCTTCAGAGTGGAACTACGCTCATTTATTAATGTGATTAAACATTGAGGGGCGTCTGAGACCCCCAAATGAACATGTCCTGTATTCAACATTTTTCATAAATTTAACTTATTTATGAATTGCAGAGTGTTATGCCTTACATAATAAAGAGATTGTTGAAGGGAATAATTTCAAAACTCTCTTTCCCCCCAGGTGAAAAGAAATGGACTGTCTCAGGCAGTCAGCCAGGAGGAACGAAAGAGGCAAGAGGTATGTTTTCTGCAAGCAGATGCATGAGCACTCTGAGGCACACGTGTGCTTCACCTACTGTGTGCGCTTATTCGAGTGTTTTCCTGTGCAAATGTAAAAAATAAATATGTGTATGAAAAGAATAAAATGAGTTTGTTACAAAAAACATATGTGATCATTGTCAAATAGAAGTACACATAAGCCCCCAGAAAAGAAAAAATTAAAAATATCCCAACGTTTACCTAAATAGCAAAGCACCTGGTTCATGTGTTTAAACTGGAAGAAATATGTTGAAAAAAATGAAACAGACATTCTACCCTGGAACTGAAAAAGGATGTTAGTGGAAAAGTTGGTGAAGTCTGAATAAAGTACATTTATTTGTAGACAAGATGTAATGTACCCTGCTTACAAACTGTACCCGGGTTAGGTGAACCTGGGGGCAGGGAAACACAGGAACTCTGAACCCTCCTTGAGAGATTGTGGAAATCTAAAATTATATCAAAATAAACCTTTACTTAATAAAAAATAAAACATAACAATAGGGTTTCACAACTTGAAGTTTAAATAACTGCAGGTTAAGAAAGTTGCTCAATATGATAATATTGTGAAATGAAAGCATTTTCCTATCTTATGCATATTATTATGTATAGACATACAGGCATATATATATTATACACACACACATACACATAGATAAGTTTGTGTGTATACATGCATATAAATTAAATCTACAGTGGTTATGAGGCATTCTTATTTCATTGGCATGGAATAATACAAGAATATGAGGGTACATTATAGTGCCATTTTTTTTTGAGTTTAAATAAAATGAGTAGTATTTCACGTTGGTATACCTATCACTGAGAATTAGCAAATGTGTTACATTTATAATTTTTTCTTCGTATTTTTAAATTATTTATTTATTTTTAGAGAGATGGGGAGAGAGGGAGAAAGAGAGGGAAAGAAACATTGATGTGTGGTTGCCTCTTGCATTCCTCCAACCAGGGTCCAGGCCCACAACCCAAGCATGTGCCCTGACTGGGAATTGAACTAGTGACCTTTTGGTTTGTAGTATGGTGCCCAGCCCACTGAGCCAACCAGCCAGGGTTCTTCATGGTTTTTAAAGTAAAGAAAATAAGACTTTCAATAAAGTCCTGTATTCTCTTTCTCAGTACCATTCCTTTGTTCTTAACCCCAGAGAGAACTGTAGTTATGAATGAATATATATCTGTCCAATCCATGTTATTTAAATAATGTATTATGTATATTTATATACATATAACTGTGTGTGTTAAAATGTAGATAAATGATATGATTTTGGACATATTTTTGGTTACATTTTACATTTAACATTGTTTTTAAGATTTATCTATGTTAATGCATATTAATCTAGATTATTCATTCAGACTACTATATAGTATTCCATTCTATAAATACCACCTTTTTAAAATCTGTTTTCCAAATGATAGACAGTAGGTGATGTGTTTTTTTCCTTTTTTGTTAACATTGTGATGTAAACAATGTTTCTCTCTCTTTGTGGACAAATTCAGGAGCTTCTCCAGAGGTCTAATTACATTTGAACATTTCTGCTCTTTTAAACTTTTTCTATTTGAAGCTTTTTTACTTCCCTTATATTTTGAAAATGT
This sequence comes from Tonatia bakeri, assembly GCA_004024845.1. Taxonomy (NCBI): domain Eukaryota; kingdom Metazoa; phylum Chordata; class Mammalia; order Chiroptera; family Phyllostomidae; genus Tonatia; species Tonatia bakeri. The sequence continues at coordinate 93,288 of PVIA01006024.1, read as the reverse complement.
TTATTCAGATTTGTGATATAAAAAAGTAATGACAGCAAAATATCTTACTTTATGGTTTCTTTTTATTCCTATATAGTTATTTTTAGCAGGTATAACCTGGTTTGCTTTTAAGTAGTTGAGGGATTTTTGGCAATTATTACATTAAACCTTTACATTAATTAAAGTGCCACTTATTCATCTTTTCTTATGATCTATTCTGTATTGTTCATTACATCTTTTAGTTCAAATCTTAGTATTTTAGGTTTGATTGTAAAAGCCTTTATTTTTTAAAATATTTTAAGTCATTCCAAGTCACCATGTCCATCAATAACTTGAAACCCATTATTTTTGGCTAGAAAGTGACAGTTTTCTTTCGTGTGCATTACATTTCTAGAGTATAATTGTACTGATTGATGATTATGTAGTAGAAATACACAAGATACAGTTTAAGTGAGATTCTGAATGGTCTTACTGTTTGGTTTTTAGAATCTTAAATCACTTAAGTCCCTGAGCACAACCAAGGCTAAACTAACACATTTAAGTGAGACTCTCCTAAAAGCTTAGGGATGCTAAAGTGGGAGGTACACATTGAGATAGCACCACCTATCTGGCTTACATATGCGGCCCACCCACCCGCAGCTGGGCATCCACCTGCCTCGTCTGCTCTGCTCCCACCCAGCCTCAGTAGCGGCACCGGGAGTCGTGGGAAGATTCTTCTGAGCCACAGGCTTGCAGGGAGGGGCCCTGGAGGACGAGGTGATGAAGGCAGTTACTAGGGAGGTCTCCAGGAAGGATATGAATCTCAGACCTGCAAGGAAGTTCACCACCCCTCCCTGAGGAGGAATTTTCCCTGTGTTGGTTTCTTGGAGGATCTGAAGTCGATTCTGTTACTGGGCTAGACGAATTCCTTACATAGCGCATTGGTGTTCATCCACCTGCGTGTTGGCATTTCATCATCAATGAGCGCTTATCAGGGAAACCACTCTGTGCCTGACACCAAGAGTTTCTGCAGAGGGTCCTTCGCTCCTTCTTGAGACACTGCCAAGAGCAGGATGGTGGTGTGTTGAACAAACAGAATTACTTTCAATTTGTTTATATGAAAGAATTCCTGTGGCTGGTAAGAGCCTTTTGAGGGTAGGTACAGTCAACTCTCTTAATACACCCCGAATATTTGCTGTTATCAACTGCAGATTATTCAGATGAAAACATAGGGAGAGAAAGGGCCTACAGAGCTGGAGTGAAGGGATGTATTTGTGAAACATGTTCTTTGAATCCTCAGCAATGACTGTAAATCCATACTGTCCCAGAAAAGCATGTTTGAAAGCAGGGCTGGAGGAGTTGGCCCCCAAGATTAATTAATGTCACACTGTGATTCTGTCACATGCCCTAGCTCTTTAACATAGACCCTCCCACTTGGCAAAGTATAACCTCCGGATGCAATCTCAAGTCGTCCAAATGATTCCACTTCGTCATGTTTACACTTAAGGGCAGTGACTTTATATAAAGATAGTAATTTGGTGATGCAGTTTTCTTAATGCTTACCTTTTTGTACTTTTCTTTTTTAAATTTTTTAAAATTGTATTTGTTTATTAGAAAGAGAGAAAGAGAAGGAGAGAAGCATCAGTGTGTGGTTGCCTCTCACACACCCTACCGGGGACCTGGCCCACAACCCAGGCATATGCCCTGACTGGGAATCAAACCAGCAACCCTTTGGTTCACAGGCTGGCAATCAGGCCACTGAGCCATACTACCCAGGGCTGTACTTTTCAAGATATTATATCATCCACATAGCAGAATTATGGGAGCTATATTTAGTTCTTCACGTAATAGAATTAACAATACATTTATCCTTCCTCCTTACCAGGCTATCTTTGAAGTTATATCCTCAGAACATTCATATTTACTCAGCTTGGAGATCTTGATACGAATGTTTAAAAATTCTAAAGAACTGAGTGATACAATGACAAAAACAGAGAATCACCATCTTTTCTCCAACATTACAGACGTCTGCGAGGCAAGCAAAAAGTAAGTGCCCTTCAGTTCGCTTTTGACCGTGCCAGGACACCATTCACCAATGAATACCTGTGTTTTCTCAGAAGGGAGACATTCAGAGGCATGAAATCTCTCACTTACTCCTCATTGTACCATGCAAATTCAAACATTATTTTTGTTAACGTTTTCATATTCTTGTCTTTGTTCATATGTTGTTATTTTTTCATATAAATATTATTTTTGAAATGCATTTTTAGCGACCAGAATGATTTCTGTAGGTTTTCCATATTTAACGTTTCACAAGCGCTGTCAGGGGAGTTTTCATGATCCTCTTTAACGAGTGCAGTAGCTCAGCGGGTACACCAGCCGTGAGCTTTTAGGTCCTTCCCAGCGAACCTCGCGGCCTGTACTGCCGCGCTGTGCCAGTAGCCTGCTGAAGTGAGCTGCGTGAAGTTGCTGTTTTGGAGGTCAAAATAGATTCAATATTGGCAGTTTTATGTGTTGGATCGAAGGTGGGTTTACTATAGAACTAATAAAGCTTGAGCTTCAAGGCTTCTTATAGGGGCACCTTTTAAATATTTGCTTTGTACCCAATTTTTTTTGTAATAGAAGGCCTTCAAATTGTGCAGTCTTCAGCACACACAAAAACCGGCTCTGTCCCTGGTGTGGAAATTCCTTTTGAGTCTGGACGCTGCTTTTGTGCCACTTCGGGGCGGAGCCAAGTGGACAGTGGTGATACCGTGTTCACGTAGGTCTGCCCGCTCCACCACTGTGTGCAGGTGCATTTTCTTTCTGAGCTACAAGATTGAACATCCCTGCTGCACAAATCAGCATGGGAGTTGAGGCCACCTCAGAAGGATGGAATTAGTGGTCAGATCACTGAGGACTTCAAGTGTTTCATGATGGCAGCACAACTTCGGAAGCCAATTTCTGGCATGAGAAACGATCCTGGCAATCTTGTGATCGACATGAGTACTTAAAATAAATGTTCGGAGGAGCCACCAGGCCCAAGGGAACAGTGGGTCTGTGGCGCTCGTGGGCTGTGCTGGTGGTGGCCTGTGCCACAGCTTGGAAGTCTTCTTTCAGAAGCTGGGTTGTTGCTTGTGGTCAACTCATTGGTCCTTTGGTACCAGTTTTGGCAGTTTTGGTAAGAGAAATGGAGATTTCTTTTCTCCCTTCACACTGAAGAGGGCAAAACAAGAGCTTTACATGGTGCCCCTGTTCAAAAGGTATTTAGACTTCAAAGTGAGTCTGCCATTTTAACTTGTACTTCGGTTGAATGAAAACAAAGCTCAGAGTTAGTACGTCACTGTAAAGAATTATTACTGTTTTGATTACTGTACATTGTAAGCCATGATTTTAATTAGAGTATGTTTTCTGAAGTCCCTGGCAGCGTGTTTTTATTCCACTGTGGGATTGCGTTTTGAATCACATGGCTGTCGGTCAGTGTCTTGCAGTGTGTAAATGACCCAGGGAAAGCTTTTAGTAATGTCCGGTTGTGGAATAGCAATGGTCCTTCTTTTCCCGAGGACGCTGCAGGTCCCTGGGCCTCTGGGCCCTGACAGCCGGCTGGTGCCAGCATGGTCCAGGGGCAGCCTGGGTTCCTGCAGTCGCTGGCCTCTCTGCGACTGTTGAGCAGGTTGCTGCCGCGTCGGGTCGTTTCTCATCTGTAAAAGATGGATTGAAAAATCCATCATTGGCTAACCCTGAAATAAGTCATTTCACCTAAGTTATAGATTTAAATTTAATTTTAATTTCAATTGTTAACAATATTTAAATCATTTATGATTCTATTAAAAATGTTTCATTTCTATGGAAGTGTACAGGAATGGGTTATTCTGGACTATTTTTTTTTAATTAAAAACAAAACTCAGAAATTTCTGAGCCTCCATTAAAGATAAAGAAAAATATTCTCTCCTTTACATTCGTGTTTTGTTTGTTTTTACTTGAAATGCAGTGCTGTAATTTGGATTGCTGCCTGTGTGATACTTGATGGGCATTATATTTCAACTAGAACCTGCTTCTTTGTGATAATCCTGCCTGTTTCATAACAACATAGTACATGAGTTTATTTAATTCCGTTTGAAAACCCATTTATGTGTCTGAAACACTCAGATAGAGCCTTTAAAAAATTCAAAGTGCTCAGAATGTTTGCAAACATTTGTACATAATGCCTATGTGTTGACTTTCCAGCGTTTGGTCTGCAAGATGACTTTCAAGTGGTAACTGTTTAGTGTGTTACCCACAAAAGCGTCCCCAGTCCTAAAAAAGCATAAAACAGAATCTTGAATAAAACACATGGCCAGTGTCTGAGTCAGGTATAGTGGATCAAGCATGGCGTTGTTAAGTGTGGCATAATCAAGGCAGTCTTTGCTGTTTTACTTTCACATAATGAGAAATTGTAGCTCTGGGTGATTCCATATTCAGTGCAGGCTGAGGTTAGTACATGCTCAACGTTCAGTTTAACAAGGTGGCATCGGTCTTCTGTATGGTGGTTCACAGTCTTCACTGCCCATAAATGACAGGAAGAAGCCCGTTCATGGCAGATGGCATTATTTGAAAATAAGCAGGGATAAGATCGTTCTGATTCGGACAGTGTGGGTGTTTGCTAGTGACATGTCCCACTGAGTGCTTTTCTTCCTTATGAAGAATTGTTCATTTCAGTTATCATTTCATGGAACTGTCTGTTCTGCAAAGGGCCCGGGGTCTAGAGCACTTCAGCTGGTGGCATCTGCCCAGTGTCTGTGGGTCCCCAGGGACCAGCGGAACCTCTCCGCAGTGTGTGTGCAGAGGCGTCCTGCCGCAGGGCGCTTCTCTCGAAATGGGAAGGTTTGGTTCTGGCTGGAGGTTAGGGCCTGAAGGGGCCTGGCGGAAATCAAAGCTGAGGAAGGCGAAGCACTGTGTGTGCCCTGCTGAGGCATTTTCAGTTTCCCGAGGGCTGCGTGGAAACGTCGAGCCGTAGGAGACGGAAGTGGCAGCCTGGGAGGTAACTGTATGATCTTTGCCTTGGAGAGGATGGGAGGATGGTGAAAGATTTGAGGCCATTCTAGTAACACAGCCAGAGGTTTGGGGGACCTGACAGGGGGCTGAAAAGAGAGGACCTAAGGGATACTTAGGCCCAGGATCCTGAGGACCTGGTGAGAAAGAGGGAGGAGTTGCGTCTGCCTGCCAGGTTTCTGTCTGGTTAACTGTGGATGGCGGTTGTACTGGCCAGGATGGAAGAGGAACAGGTTGGGGCTTAGTGAGGGAGATAAGGAATTCAAATTTGGCAGGTTGGAAGTGATTGTGAAGCCTCAGGGGAAGCTGTGTAGTAAAGGAGAAAAACAGATTAGCGCCAGAGAAAAATGTTGATAGAGATGTAGATCTGAGTCCTGGGGTGTTTCTCGACTCTGCGGTTTAAAGGAGATCGGAGAGTTTGTAACAGTGAAGTGGTGGCTGCTGTATGGATTCCCGAGGGGCGTTGGGAAATGCCTATTTGTTGCCCCAATAACTTTTGAGGGTCTTGCTGGAATTAGTAGATGGGGGATCAGAGCTGGCAGATACCCTGCAGTTGGTGTGACAGTTACACACAAACATGAATTGTCGCACTCCAAGGCCAGTAAGGCCCTCCTTGAGATGCACGCATGTGGGCTGGGGCAGCAGTGAAGGGGCCACGAAGAACTGCAGACTCTTCTCAAAGCTCTTGCCTAGCTGTCTCTTTCAGGCCCAGCCACCCTATCGGCAGTGCGCAGGCTTGGCAACTGTTTTCTTTGTAACCCTCGTTAAAGGTGTATTTGGGGAGGTTGCCGGAATCCTGCAGGTTCTGTATTTGTCCCCGTCTTCTGTTTGCATGGAATGATTAGAACTAGAGCCTTTAAGTTTCGTCAGTGCCAGTATGCCTTTGGGTCAGTGCCAGGGCGGGGCCTTTGACCTCCCGAATCTGGGCTGACTTCCTTCCACCCTAACTGTGCTAACTTCTCAAAGTTTCAAACTCAAGGAATCTCTCTGGATTCATGATCTTCCTGTCTTTGAAGGAGCATAGATATGCTAAAAGCTTAACCACCCCACGAAAAAGGAGTATTAGACATTTGATTTGGAAATGAATGGGCTTAAATCACAACTAAACACCATCCATAGTGTATATTTTGCATATTTGTACATATCCTTTGATTATTCTTTTTTGTGTCTTGCCTTCATTTAGAATAAGTTATAGGTAATTGCATATTAATAGAAAAAGATTTAGAAAATCTTTAATTAATAGAAAAAGATTTTATGTTCATTTGCAAGAGAATATGATCTAATTCCCATTGCTTTTAAATTCAAAATATGTTAATGGTAAAAGACTGATACTATCAGGAAAGGAAATCATCTTTTGTATAAGGCTGAATATTAATACCCCTTCTATATTTAGAAACTCGAGTTTTTTTGTGTTAAAAGTTTTCTCTAAAATGAAATTGGATGAGCTTTTGTTTTGATGTTTTATAAAATAATATGTTTTTACCCTCAACTCTGAGGTTTCATTCTGAATATGTAGGTTATGCTATTTCAGTTAATTTTTTTCAACGTTAGAAGATAGTATCTTATTATCTATGCCCTACAAAAATTGCTGCAAAACAGCTTTTCAAGATGCTTGTTTTTTTTCTTGTTTCAAAATTAAAACATTCCTATTTCTTTAGAAAGTAATACAAAGCTAAGACTATGCTTGTCTTCAGTTTCTACAGAGTAAAATAAACTGTCCATCTCTTGCTTCCGTGTCCTGCGGAAGTGAATTTCCCCCCACATATCAGGAGTAACTAGTGGATGTTCTGCAGCGTCTGCTCCGTGTGGAAGAGTGAGTGGCAGTCACACTGCACATTCAGAGTGGGTCTCACCCAACACTTGCTTCTCCAGAAGACTTTTCCCTCTAATTTTAATCAGATTATATTAAAATTGGAATATCATAGGATACTAAATACTACTTTAAATGCCCATGCTTTAATATTATTTTATGAAATACCTTCATGTTACAAACTAATGACCTTTTACTCAAATAATGATTTAGCATGGCTTCATTTTCTGAAGTATTTTCTGATCATTAAAATTCTAAATGTTAATGCCTTAATACTGAGCCTTCAAAGGTTTTATAGTACTAATATTAGCATTTTATCCTTCCTAATTCTTAAAGCTAAATTTTAAAAGGAAAACCTATTAAATTTAACTAGGCCAGAGACGTTGGATCGGTTTACATTGCAGGAGCCTGTTTCGTTTTTGTCCTGAAGTAAGGGCCGTCGCCGTTGTTTTGTATCGGTGAGTGCTCTTTCCTTACCCCATATGTTAATATAAGTCTACTGCAGACTCTGCGGTAAATAGTGCAATTGCCCTGTTCTCCTTAATGTAACAAAGAAGCGTCATTCTTTCTAAAACCAAACTTCTTCAGCTGACAGTTGAAAGACAGCGACTGCCCAAAGCTACTTTTTACGACATTCTGTGGCCTTTTCTCTTTGCTGAGAGGAGTGGACAGAGTAGTTCACGTGAAATCACCTCCAGTCCTCGGCAATAGCACGTGTATTTTAGTCCGTGTCGTTCAGCTTTTACCCATGACCTGTGCCTGAAGTAGTAGTAAAAGAAATAGGAGTTATTTATGTGTCATTTCAAATAAAGAAGTGAAGTCCACAGGTGTCTTAATAATAGGCGCAGTCCTTTCAGTCAAGTTTGCAGAAGAGCAGGCGGGGAACCGGAGAGCTTAGCAGGGGGGGGACCGGAGAGCTTGGCAAGGGCGATCCCACCAATTAAAGGTGACTTTACATTCATCCCTGGGTGAAATTTCATCAAAACGACAGGAAGGTCAATGCACTAACGCACCAGGGGAGACAGAGACAGACAGACAGGTAGAGCGAGCGACAGAACAGCAACAACATGTGGGAACCTGAGAAACAGATGGATGCTCGGTAACTATTTCAGGCAGGCTGAGAAAGTTTAAACTGGGGGTGAGGAAAGCAAGACAGAAGCAGATTTAAAAGCCTGAATTTCTGGGAGGTGCGGGAATTGATAACAAAGTTGGGGCAAAGGGTGCCAAAAAAGCAGTTCTGTGAGAGCCTACTGGAGAAGGAGCCAGAGCCCAGACCCTTCCTGCAGGTTTTCGCAGATGGACGGCACTCCACTCGCCCCTGCGGCAGGGCAGAACAGGTGAGCTCTGGATCCGGACCCCCGGGCCCAGGGGGGCCCATGTGTGCGGCACAGAACATACATAAGGTTACAGTTGACACCTGAAGCTTTCTGCCCCCACCCTCCTTTGGAACACTGGTAACCAGGTATATGTGTACCCTGCACCCTATTTTTGTCAAATGGTGATTGGGGTAATTTGAGTTAAGTGACATTTTATAATTTTTACCAATAATATTTATGCACAAATACATTAAGATAATCATTATTATTTTTCTTTTAACTTTAACAAATTTATTGGGGTGACATTGGTTAATAGGATCATATACCGTAGATTTCAAGTGTATGTTTTCATGATACATGATCTGTATATTGCACTGTGTTCCCACCGCCCGAAGTCAGGTCATCTTTCATCACCATGTGTTTGCCCCCCTTTACTCTCCACTACCCTCCCACCCTCTTCCCTCTGGTAACTACCATACTGTTGTCTGTGTCTGTGAGTTTTATATCCCACATGTGGGTGAAATCATACGGTTCTTGGCTTTTACTGACTGACTTGTTTTGCTTAGCATTACTATTCTCCAGGTCCACCCATGTTGTCATAAATGGCAGTATTTCATCTTTTCCTACTGCTGAGCAGTATTCCATAGTCGATATGAGGTCTGTCCAGAAGGTATTCAGCCATATAATATGAAAAATAGAGACACTTACTGAAGGTATTCAGCCACATAATATGAAAAATAGAGACATGATAATATGAAAAGAAGATACAAGATACAAGAAACATTGTACACAGGACAATAACACCTCAGTGCCCTTCAAAGTAGGTACCTTGGGACCTCACACAGTTCTCCCAAACGCCATCAGCTGCCCCATTGTATTTTCCTGAATCTCATTGTCGGTCTGAAATCTCTTCCTTTTCAAAGGTAATTTTAGTTTTGGGAAAAGCCAGAAGTCATAAAGCACCAAATTTGGGCTGTAGGGGGGCCGAGTCACCTGGGTGATTTGATGTTTTGCCAGAAAACTCTGCACGAGATGTGATGCATGAGCAGGCATGTTGTCGTGATGAAGCTGCCAATCAAAGGTGGCCCATAGCTGCAGCCTTCTCCTGAATCATCCAAATAGTTTTTGTGGAGGAATGTCCAAGTTTAACACAATATTTGATGCAGATTCATTGCTCTACTCACTCAGCCATTTTGAATGTGACGGCCACACAGTACACATGCTCATTCAAAGGGCGTCTACTGCCCCCACTGACTAGTACAGTGAAAGTGTCATTGTTCACGCATGTGCATTCCAGTCCACTCTCCTTGGCTGCCAGGTTACACTGATGTTGTGCACACTGGTTGGACTTTTTCCAGACAAACCTTGTGTGTCCCACATCACCTTTGTCCAGTCATCTGTCAAAGGACACTTCTGCTGTCTCCATGTCTTGGCCATTGTGAGTAATGCTGCAGTGAACTTAGGGGTATGTATGTGCATCCTCATGGACAAGTGTGTTCGAGTGTTTCAGGTGGATACCCAGGGGAGGGGTAGCTGGGTCATGTGGATTGTTACCATTATTGAGTTTTGTGGGAAGCAACAGGCTGAAGGTTATGACATAAATATACAAAGCCTCAAATTTAAAAACAAAAATTTCTCTTTCAGTAACACGGCAGGCAAATACTTACTGATTCTAAAGCTTCACTTCTTTCTCTGTCTAGTGGGGAGGAGGTTATAGCTCACCCCATAGGGTTGCTAGGAGAGTTAAATGAGATAATAAATATGGAGTGCTTAGCACAGCGCTACATAAGCCCTTAGACAGCGATGATTTTGTTGGTGCTGTTACTGTTGTTTTGATCATCTGTGTCTGATGTTCCGAAATGAGTCCAGGTTTGGTATTTACTGACTTTGTTTGTCCTCTCTGTCTCCGCCAGTCTTGGTCTAAGACTAGGTTATAGAACAGTCTTGTTTTGTATAGAATCCACAATGATTTGCACGAGTGTGTTTTACAACGTTACGGCAATTGCCTTTATTTTGACATTGAATGAAGCCAGAAGAGATTGATCCTTCCCTACTCATAAAGTTTGTTAGCTGTGGGATAGGATAGGACTAAAATCTGAGCTGTTCACTCCCTCCCTGCCTGGTGTTTGCCTTGCGAGTGGTAGAATCCTTGGAACAGTGCTTCCCAAAAGGCTGTGACATGCTCCAGTTGCCAATTACGCTGTTCTGGTTATTTTTTTTTTCAAACATTTGGGGCAACTACACGTTTTGGGGTTTTTTTTTGCCTTTTTGCATTGCCTTTGCAAGCTCCAAGAGTCTGTGGATTCTGAGTTGTTACATGGAGATTTAAACTTGGATAATGATGCCCGGTTGGGACAGATGAAAGTGTTACCACGCAGAGTCATTAGATGTTATCAATCTTAAACTAGGGTAGAATTTGGTGGAAAAAGAAACAATGACCGGGGTTTCGTTGCAGTATTTCATCTGCATTACATTTACAGCTGTGGGTTTTGAACCATTACATGGGTTTTCGACTCTGCCAGTTGTGAGTTAAACAAGCCGGACCACACAGTTCTTCTGGCCGATGGAAAGGATTTTAATGTAAACTTTGTGATCTAGCCAAGTTAAATCTAGCACTTGATTTAAGCACAAGGAAAATTGATGAGTTAAGTTTCGAAAGCAAGCTTTTTTAAAGCTTTTAGATTACTTGTTTGTCATGGGCCATTGCCTCTATTGTTATGCATTAATTATTAGCATCTGGGTATCTATTTTGTCTTTTTCCAACACTTCCTATTTCATCTGATTTAATTCTTTATAGCACCTTGGGAAGTTCCAGCATTTTTGTTTTGCAGCTCAGGAGACTTAGACCTAAATTAATTATGTAAATTTGCTTAGTTCATTCATTCATTCCTTTAAATAGAATTGAAACTAGTGAGTTTTTCGATTATTCAGAATGCATTCCCCTAAACCACTGGTTCAAAAATAATGCATATGTTTTAAGTGCAGTCAAAGGTTCAGTCTAAAGGACTGAATGTCATTTTAGGCCTCTGCTAGGGATTACCTATGTGGAAAATCATTAGGAGTTTCTCTTTGTGGCACACATCACCATGGAGTAGTCCTAGAGAGTGATAAGACTTGTATCTTATTTTGAATGTCGTGACTCTGACCGCGACCGCATGAAGTGTGGAGAGTTTAAAAGCAAAGAACAACTGCTTTTCTGATGTGGCCCCATGGCACACCATGGAAGTCATCGGCTTGTCATCCCCCTGTGGCTCTGGTTCCCTCAGTGGATTTTGCCCACTGTCCTCACCATGCGCAGCCTCGGAACACATGCGTGGTTGAAGTGTGGCAGTGTTCTCTGCAGAGAAGTGAGTCGATTACAAAGGTGTCCTACGCTTCCTAGGTCATCAGACGCCCAAACATGCCACAATGCAATGAAATTAAAAAGGCATCCAAGTAGGTTATATTAAATTCCTTAAACTACTTTTACAGTGATTTGAGGAAGAAGAATTTTGGAAAATGCTGACTGAATTTCCGATGATAATTTTCTGCTTCATCGTCTGAAAAATCTCATGTTTCCAAACTAAACATTCATAGAAAATGAGTTTGTAAGTTTTTCTTAAGACTTCAATGAAAGAATTCTTCATTCCTTAGGTGGTAATGTAAGTACTGAGCAACCTGGCAGCAAAATATTGTAATTTTTCAAAATGTCAGTTTTGTGTAAAACCTGTGAAAATATGATTTTCTTAAAAAAACTCTGAAAATACTTTCTGTATGCTAAGACAGGTGAATACTGTTTTAAATATTCAGTGTATGATTACTACATTCTCGGGTCTAATATTTTTTGAGGTTGTGGATTAAATCATACAAGCCTCGACGCTTTAGATTTTATGCGTATATTTATAGAAAAATGTCTTAAGAAAAATTGTGAATGGTATTTGTTTAAGAACTTAGCTGATATTTTATCTATACAGAGTTTTCTTTGGATCTCCAAAAGTTTTCGGGAAATGATTTGAATTTGGAAAAAAAAAATTGGTGGAAAGTTTCCATAGAAATGTCAAGATTGGCTAAGATTGACCTTGTCACTTGTGGGGGATTCAAACAAAGGTCCCTTTGTGCCAAGAAAACGGTCTCTGTATCAGGAGTTCATTGGAGTGCTTTCCCAGCAGAGAAGAGGGACGTGGACAACTGGGACAGGGCACAATGGCCACGTTTGTGTTGGCGCCGCGCTCCCCTGACCTGGGACGCCCACGTGCTGTCTTGTATCTTGTGTGTATGTGGGGCCCACCACTTAGTTCTCCATCTTTACGTATTTGTGCGTGTGTGTGGACATCTTAGGGAGATCTGCTAGAAATAAGATGTTTTCCAAGACATCTCCGATAGGCATTACCTCAAGTAGAAATTTTACTGGAATCTGTTCTAGTGGAAGGACAGCAGGAAAGGATTAAGGCATGAAGTTATTCTCTTGGATTGCACTAAAGCAGCATTAAGTTAAAGATCTTTAGGCGGACTTCTAAAAAACTATATAATGGATTTAGCTGCCTTTTCCTTAAGTTTAGAGCGTCTGATAGAATCATTTGAGGATTCATGTTTTGTGGGTTTTGAAACATGTTCTATATGGGTGAAGGATTTGGTTCCCTTGTTAGTGTCCCAGCCATCGCCAGGGCCACTCTTATGAAGTAATGCCTCCTGTTTGAGCCTTTACTTACCCCTGTATTCCTTTTTCTTGTTCAGCCTTCCTGGCCAATATCCTCTTTACTTCCACAAGACAGCTTTTGGGGTCAGAATATAATTTTATTAAGTCAGAATATCAGAATGCCATTTCACCAATTTATTAATAAATTTAGAGATTGTGATATCATTTTATAAACATTTCTGAGACGCACACACAAGGTGATTTTCTGGTTTTTGCTCAGGAAGTATCCTTCCCAACTTAGAGTGGGGAAAATGTGTCATTATTTAGGCTCCAAACTCTCTTCCCCTTCATGCTGTTGAATAACACATATTCTTGTGGACTCTTTGAAGAGCTTTCTATTTGGAAACTCAGATGTTCAAACTGGAGAAACTTTGGCCTGCCTTTGCCTGTTTTATTGCAGACTTTCCTGGCATGAACTAATTCCTGACTTTGAAGACTAGTTTTTTATTGATCATTGCTCTGTCCTCTGAGGCTGGAGCAAGACATCCTGCCTCGTCTTAGGCAGATGGCTTCATTCCTCTTCATGTCGCTGCTAAGTGAGGTTTCTATCAGCACAAGCTAACATTTATTAGAATAACTAAGGAATATGAAGCCAGGGTGCTGACGTCTGCTCTTGCTGCGACTGTTATCACCAGCTCACAGTGGAGAATGACTTATTCCCACCAGTGGTTTTTGTGGATCCAGGAAAGTTGGTCTCATAGAGGGTGGGCTTTGCAAATGTTACCTTAGGCTCAGAAGTCTGACTTCCATTAGGACCTGGATGTGGCAGGAGCTCTTTAGGAATGATGGTATGAAAAATGAAAACACATTGGCAGTATTTTTTTAACGTAAGAAAGATTGGCTTCAGTAAAGATGTGAATAGCCTACTAATAGGAGGATAATATGTAAAAACGGTTTTCTGAGAGTGAACGTCTCGGCTATGAGAAACAGATGGAGTCTCGGGCTCTAGAGGCAGAACTGACTCCTCTTTTCCTCTAGTAACAGTCAAACACCGTATTGGAGGAAAACGTGCCATAACATTTTTATAATCGTAGTGGATGTGTTTCTTTCAACAAGCCTGGAATTGACTTGTAGGCAAAGTTTGACATGGGAAAAGTGTGACTTGTCCAGAAACTGCTTTGGTTCATATGAAATGCCTGCCGTTTCCCTGGTAGGCTTTGTGCGTCCCCGTCAGGGCGTGGCCCACTGTTGATTCATCTCGAGCAGGCAACCAGGCTTTAATCCAAGAAACAGTGGGGGAGAGGTCCCGCCCACTACAGCCCAGAATAATACATGCCTGGTGAAAAATCCAAATTCTGCCAAAGGCTATGCAGTGAGAAGTCTCTAGTGCAACTGGTTTGTGGTGTAGCTTTCTGAGATATGTTCTGCTTATATAGTTTGATCTTTTAAATACAATAATCTACCATACCACTGTTATGCACCACTAACTAGATACTTTTCTTTTATTCTGCAAATAGCCAGAGTCTTAAATGAAGAATAACACTGGGTATTCTTTTCTTAATCCTATACTCCCCAAGTAAGCCAGGGCTTCCTCTCTCTATTTTTTTCTATTCAGAAACTTTAAATAAAAGGTTTCACATGAGTTATGAAATTTATCTTCTTGAGAGAGTCATTGCTCTGAAATGAGATTTTTCTTGAATATTACACCTTATTCTTTGATAAATTATTTTGGATAAGGGTTTTTGTTTTTTTTTTTTGCATAATTTACAGAGCAGCTACCATGTGCCAGGCAATGTTCCAGACACTGACAGGCAAGAAACTAGGTAAATGCACGTGCAGCAGGTGCCTAACCAGCAGGGTACAACTTGAAGCCAGATGTCAGCTTGGCCCCAGGAACTGGGGAAGTGACCTTTCTCTAACCCTTAATTACTCTTCTTTTTTTAGATGCTGTCCCTTCAGGTTAATCTCATGGACTAATTGTCTTTAATAGATGCTTTAATTCTAATATAATTAATCTAGTTTCTAACTATATAGAGAGAAATGCCATAGTAGTCATATGTTACTATTTTGTATTTGCAAGTAACTTTATTCAGCAGGCAACTGGGATATATAGAATTGAGCTTAATAAAACAACATTTCTGTGATTTGATTAAATGATAATTTACAGCATGAAGATTTTTATTTAAAGACTAGCAGCCTGAATTATGTCACGGTTCAAAATACTAAACGTACTTCTAGTTCAAATGCATAATTCTTCAATTTCCTTTCCTCTGAATGTGTTATACATCTGGGTATTTGGATACTGTCTAGCTTAGGGAAATAGTATCTGATTTATGCTTCCGGTTTACTAGAAAATCCTTTTATATCATATACTTAGGTAATACATAGTTTTGTTAAAATTTCTGGAACTCATGATTTTATTTTTCAAGCTTCCCGATGACTTTTTGTAATTGGAAACAGAAGTTATAAAAGTTATCAGTCACATTAGAGCATTAGTTTGACTGAGATACAGCTTACTTGCTATTTACTTATTTCTCATAGTAAACACTATAGTATATCTGAGCTTGGTTTCCTCTTTTACTTTGTTTTGTGATTAATAAACTATTCCCATGGAATTGGGGATTGTGAGCCATCTGAGTTTGCATTCCGGAACTTACAGACATACCTCAGGCCCTATAGCTCATTAGCGTCAGAGCTAAGGCTAGAACCCAGGACTTCTGACCCTGGCTCATTATTTTACAGGAAAGGGTATTCCATTGTGTTTTAGTAAGTTATTTATTGGTATAGCTTAAAAGTGTAAATGCTGGCAGACACTGAGATGCCTTGCCCCCCCCCCCATCTCCCTCACCTTCTGTTAATGCCTTAAGATGTCTTGTTTCTCCTTCTAGAATGTCTTTATGCAAATACAGGCAAGCACAAACGGTATTCTTACAACCCCTCCTTTAAAAAAAAAGTAACATACTGATTATGTGCACTATTCTGCGTCTCTTCTCTCTCATTGAAGTATAAACTTAAGCTCCTGAGAAGAGTCATTGTGTCCACAGATCCCCCTGGATTTGCTGCTGTGGGGTGGGAGCCAGGTTGCTCAATTTAGCCTGACTCAGTAGTGTAGGAGAACTATGGGAACTTTACTGTACAAAGACTATGTCATAAAAAATGATTAACAATGGAAAGCAAAATTCAGAATGAAACGTTACTGAAATTGCTGTTATTAGACCCAAAGGAGAGAAGGTTTGGGCATTATTGCCAAACGGATGAGAAAAGGAACGCTGAAAGGGGGAGGTGAAGTGAGTTATGGTCCCTCGACCAGTGGGTGTCTGAGTAGGGGACATAACACTCAGAGGTCAGGGTCTCTGTCCTCCTCCTGCTTGACATCTCTGTGAGGGACATCTAGAGTCGACACTCAGCATTTATGGAGTTGGTATTTGCAAATTTCCCTACTGGGAAAATTCACTGAAAACCTCTGAATCCATACCTGCTGTGTTTTTGCATTCAGACATGCGTTTAATTTAAAGCTACATATTTTGCACTTTTCTTGATGGTGGTTTTGCTGTTTATTTTAATTTTACTTAAAAAATATTTTATTGTCTATGCTGTTACAGTTTTCCCATTCTTTTCTCCCGTTGCCCCTGATTTTGCTGTTTAAAATGGCCCCCAAGTGTCGTACTGAAATGCTGCTGGAGTTTCGAAGAGCAGGAACTCTGTGGTGTGTCTTATGGAGAAAATTTGTGTGTTAGGTAGTCTTTGGTCAGGCACGTGTTAGTGTTGTCGGCCATGGGTTCCATGCTAAGGAATCAACCATAGTATTAAATAAAATGTCTTTAAACAGAAACACACATAGAACAAGGTTATATATACAGGGGTCAGTTGATGAAACTGCTGCGGCCAGAGGCTCGCAGGAACCCAACACTGTGTCTCCACCGTGAGCAGTGGTTCAGTGCCAGGGATTCAGGGCTCACAGTAACTTCACAGAACACAACTGCCGGGAATGAACAGTAAGTGCAGAACTCCTTGCTAGCTCTAGTTAGCTTGCTTTCTTCTTGTTCTACCCTAAGGTACAGCAGGGATAATTTTAATTAGATGTAAGAGAAAAAAATTTCCCAGTAATGAAATAACTCAGGACTGTGAAAGACTACAATTAAGTTTTAGTTGCTTGTTCTAAAACGCTGTAAAAATAGAAACTTTTAGTATGTTGCTAAGGGTGGTGTTACTGACGCTATAGTGGGTGATTAAGAGTGTCATCAGTTTGCCTGGGTTCCACCTGCTCTACCTTTTGTCCTGTGTGACCTTGGACAGGCTCCCTAACATGTTTGTGCCTCAGTATTCATGCGTGCAAAATGGAGGTGATAGGAGTATCTGCTTCTGTGGGTTGTTGTGGAAATTAAATTAGTCAACACATGACAACCAGTTAGACTAGTTCCTATATACAATTAGTGCTCTGTATGTTGTTAGGGTAATTGCACATCCTCATTTGTCCGGGATAATTTCAGTTTTAGGGGTATAATTAGTCACCATCAGCTAATACCTAATTAGTTGGCTACTCCTGAAAATCTAAGTTGGGGTGATTAATTCATTTATCTTCTCCAAGTACCGAGTTGAAAACTTACCCCCCGCCCCCGCCCCAGTTTTGGAGGGCTGCTCAGAGAAAAGGAAATGAAGAGAAGCAGGTTGAGAATTCTAATGCGGCGTGAAGCTGTGCGGCCTTCGCTCACCGTACCTCCTCCTCTGCAAAAGAGCAGTGCAGAGTCTAGTTCCGGGTACAAACAGGGAGAGCATGCCGTCCCCACTGGTCAGTTCCTTCTCCAGTAAAGACCGTGGGGAACACCTCTGCAGGGAATCTAAGGGATCAGTTTTTGCTGAGAAAGTCCCCGTGAAACTCTCCTTCAGTTTTCTCCTCCTCCGAGGAGTTAGGGTGCCCGCCGACGCCACGTGGCGTGAGCAAGTGTGAACTAGCGGCTGCCGGCACTGCCACGGGCAGACGGTAGGGATCCTCCTGTCTTCCAGAGACCTGTAGGGAAAGCTTCATCCGTGTTTCTATCTGGGAAGCTGTGCACATGGATCCAGAGCAACAGACATTGAGTGATGTGCTCTTGTAGGTTTCCCTCTTCACATTGTTCATTCACTGGTGAGGTTTTCATTTTTTTTTAACATATTTTATTTTCCAGAGCAGTTTTAAGTTACAGCAAAAATGACTGGAATGTGCAGAGATTCCCCACATGCGCCTTGACCTCCCGCAAGCGCGGCCTCTCACTGTCAGCGTCCACACAGTGAATGAACCTGCACCGATGCAGCGTCATCTCCTGAAGTCCTGGTTTGCAGTAGGGTTCACTCTGGGTGCTGTACACGCTGTGTTTCGACAGATGTGCGATGGCATGTATCCATCATTATAGTGGTGTGCAGAACAGTTTCATTGCCCTAAAAGTCCTCAGTGTATTCTCTGTGTCTCTGCAATCTCTTCATCCCTCCCTCTCCCTGGGCTCCTGGCAACCGCTGACCTACCCTCTCCACGTCTCTACAGTGTTGGCTTTAACCACAGTGTTGCATTCTGAGTGGTCATTTGTCCCACGTGCTCTGTATGTGACGAGATGGCTGTGGGACATCGAGAGGCACTGTTGAGCAAGCACTTAGATGTGTGAGTCTGGATTGGGGCAGTTTGAAGGGTGAAGAATATTCGGGAGTGGCTGACATGTAGATGGAATTCTAAGCAATGGTGCTGGAAAGAAGAATGGAGATAGGAGAAGAAAGTGCTGAGTGCCAGGCACTGGGACCTTCTGACACTGTGGGGCTTGGGAAGACTGGGGCGAGGGGGCAGGAAAGGAGTCTTAGAAGGAGCAGCACGTGGGGCTACAGGAAACCCAGAAGAATGGTGCACTCTAGGAGCCGAGTGCCAGCTAGCTTTCTTTTTGTCTTTGTATAGTTACAAAGGAAAAAAAAATCTACATACCTCAAGAATGATTTTAATCTCTACAAGCCCTCTGAAGGATTTGTATTTTGCACAATGCCTGTGAGATCTGGAGTTCTACACGAGAAGCGGTCGCATGAGGGTCCCTTTGCTTTGGGTCCTTGGATGAATGTTAGCTCCTTCAGAGCCCCTTAGTCTGGGCCTGGCTTTTGTGACCTAAGAGAATTATCAGAGTAAGTGGCATCCCTTCCACACAGAGCGCGGAGGGGTGCAGCTTCATCCCCAATGGCAGTGGGGCTGTTCTTGTAATTCCACAGTGGCCATTGAACACAGGTGTGTCTTCCTGGTGTTGTTTGTTTTCTAATGTAGGCGGTACAGGTGACGTTTACAGACAGGACGGCCTGATATCCAGACGTACAGAGCCAGGTGCGTTCTCAGGGAGATGTTTCCATCCCAAAATACTGTTATTTTTTTCCTTCTACGAAATGAACCATCCAAGGGTTTTGTGGTTCGCTTGTGTGTTTTTTTTTGTTTTGTTTTGTTTTTTGTCATTGGTGGTGGTTTGGTTTACAAGAATACCAGTTTTATAAAGACACCAGTTGCATAAATATGGTACCTGTTTTTATAACTTCGCATTGCTGCTATGTAAGGGGTGCACTGCACTTTACTAACTAACATTGACTTTGAAGGAAAGTGCTTGTAAGGGTTATAATTTAGTCTTTGCTTATACCAGTTTTCACATATGTGGTAGCCAAAAATCAACACTGGAGAAATTGTGGAGGCTGTACAGCACAGTGTACTGATCAGAACATAATGTGTTCCGCCAGGTGCTGTTGGTACCTTTTTATAACCTTAAATATGTCATTTCAAGAGAATTTACTGGTCAGGTTTCCATGGATTCTTTTTCCCTCCTCCCCGACCCCGGCTAAAAATCCATTATGGTGCTACTCTGGACTTGTGCCAGCGTGCTATAAATAATGGGACTCAGCTTCTCATCTAGTTTCTTCTGGCTCAGATTATGAATATAAGTTGACGAGACTTTTTTACTGATTTCAGTTCACCAAGATTGCATTAAGTTCATGAAGAGATGGCTGGGTATAGTTTTCATTCCTTTCTTCCTTCTGTAATTGAACTGTAAAAGTTCCCAATTAATTACAGTTCTTACAGAGATTTCAGTTATTGCAACTTTCAGATTCCAAAGCCTTTATAAAGAAAGACATTTTACCATCATTTATTTGTTAGAACTGGGTGCTAATTGCAGCAGTTAATGCTTCCTCACAGTTTAAATAACATTTTGTGGGTTAATAAAACTTGTATTCTTTCTTTTTGTATTAATATGAGAAACTTTTTGGGGGTAAGGAACAGACAGATGAAACTGTTTCTTATGAACTGTATATTGCTTTTTTAAGGAATTGAGTGAAAACTGGAGGTTGCAAAGGTTTGGGGTTTTTTGCCACATATGTGGAGTTTGGGCTTGCAGGTTCCTGGTAAATGGAAAAAGCAAAATTTTAATGAGCTCCTAATGACTCAGTTTGCTTCTAAATAATACATAACTTTGTGGGGGCTAGAAATAGTGACTTCAGGAACATTTTTTACTTGGATGGAAATTCACATCTTCTCAGGTATTTCTTGGATGCTTTGTCGTTTGATGATGATGATGATGATGATGATAATAATAATAACATCTACCACCATTCACTTAGCCCCGCCTGCCAGTACTCTGCTAAGTTCTTGCTCCACTTGTGCTGTTTGATCCTTGCTGTGATCTGTGCAGGGGATAATGCTTTATCTTTTTTTGCAGATGAGGAAGAGAGAGGTTAAATTGCATTCAGGTAGTAAATATGCATATACTAAGTCATAAGCCAGAATTCAGACCCAAATCTGACTGCTGAGCCTTCTCCAGCAAGAGACAAATTGAGTCTTTGCCTTGGCAGCCGGATACAAGATGGGCGTGAGTTCTGAGGTGGGGGTCACTGTACATGGGGGTGTGAGTGCAGCCCCGATCACGGTGGCCGTTGTGGCAATAGGAGCTCAACGTTGCGACCTTCGGGTAGTTCAGGAAAAGTGGGAAATCTGACCGTGTGGGTGTAGTCCCTGGATCTCTAAACGTCGGGAGCTCATTCAGGTTTTAAACGCACATGTGTAGGGCAGCGTCAGCCCGGCAGCCACCTGTTGAGAGCGCTGGAGCTCACTGCGTCCGTTAGATCATCCGGTCAGAATTGGCCTGACGACATCCGTGGGCCTTGTGCCCGTGCACAGAGTCGGACTCTCGAAGTCCCTCAGAGACCCTCTATAAATTTAGCAAGTGTTAGGGGCAGGAGAAGGGAGAGCGTGGTTAACGAATGCAGGTGGGTGCTCTCACTGGACTTGGGGAAATGGAGCATGAAGACTGAAATACCTTTCTTTCTACTATGATGTAATCTGGGCCTTAATACAGTTGTGTAATTTTTAATCACACATTTATCTTTCTTTCATTTGTCCCCTCTGAAAATTAGGTGGGCACTCAGTTAAATAACACTTCTTTGTCAAATTTTTGACATTACGGCAACTAAATGATCAGGAGAATTTGCGTTTTTATAGTATTAAAGTAGAAGTAAAGGCAGTGCTCTTTGTAAAAATAGAACAGGGAAATGTCTGTTACATGTCCGCAGTTGTTTGTTTGTATTTTTTTCCTGATTAAAAAGTTAGCAAACCTGCCCTGGCTGGTGTGGCTCAGGAGACTGAGAGCTGGACTGTGAACCAAAGGGTCGCCAGTTCGATTCCCAGTCCAGGCACATGCCTGGGTTGCAGGCCAGGTGCCCAGTAAGGAGCATGCGAGAAGCAGCCACACATTGATGTTTCTCATCCTCTCTTTCTCTCCTACCCTAAAAATAAATAAATAAAATCTTTAAAAAACATTAAGAAACTTGAGCTGGCTCTCAGGTATTATCTGGCAAGAAGGCAAAGCAATACTGCAGGGAACTGAGACATGCTTAAAGTGAGAAAATATATACAGATAAGTGAGAAATCTATCTTGTATAAGCTCAGAAGAGAAAGATGATGAAGGAAACTATGTTTATGCTGCTGAATCTCTGGAGGTTTTAGATGTGGTGATAGTGCCCTTGGCAGGCAAGTCGTGAGTTTGCAGTGAAGGGATGCCTACCCACAATGCTTTTTGCATCTGTTTTTCAAACATTGAGTTAACCACTCTGTGTCATAGAACGGAGGGTAAAGTTCAGGTTTGAAAGTCTACAAAACAGTAATGGCAACCCTTCACAAAAGGTAATGGTCAGAGTTTTGACCTCTGCCCCTACACCTGCAGCCGCACTTAAACCGTCCGGGTTCGACGGGGCCTGCACGTGGAGCCTGGAGGGTGAGAGCTGCGTTATGACACCCCGTTGTGACCGTCGTGATAGCTCCTTTTACCTAGGACTTCACCTGCCCATTAACGTTCCCAGGAAATAAAATGCTTTCCTCTTTTTTTTTTTTGCTATTGTGTATCTTCAAGCTAACCTTGAAAGAAAAGTATCAGGAATGAATATACAGAAACCTGAAGATTTGTAAAAGAAAAGCAAATTGGAACAAACTGATACTTTTTCCAAAAGCCTTGAGTTGTTTTTAAATTCCTGGAGATAAAAGAGTAAAGATAGATTCTGTGTACTTTTTAATAAAGGTAGTATACTGTTGATTACTACCAATAATGTAATCTGTAAATGACTTGTGTCAGAGACCACTTACGTAACAATTATTTATAACTGAATTATAGTTTTACAGTTAAAGTGCACGAGAGAGAGAGAAGAGAAGAAGAAGAAAGAATTTATATTGTATGTCTTGCTTAGTGTTATTTTGGAAAGAAGCTGGTGGCTATTTATTTGCATAGCTGTAATGACCTCTAAGGAAAGGCCTTGGAAAAGGAACTGCTGTTTCATGGAAAGGTGTATAAAACCACTTGGAAACTGTAAAACGCTGTACAAGGTCTAGTTAAGCTATCAGGTCTAAAAACTAACAGTTGATTCTGTACTCGAAATTCATGCCGGCCTTGTTGGCACCGGTGTCTGATGTACGGAGGGAGGCGGAAGAGCTGCTGCCACCTGAGCGGTCAGTCACGTGCCTCGGTGGGGCCCGGATCCCGCAGTCCAGCTCTCCAGTAACCCCCATTCCCCTCCACAGGAGTAGCCTCTACCTTCTTTTTAAACTGGAGACCATGCCCTTGTGAAGGGATCCACAGTGCAACTTTCCCCAGAGGAAACTACAAGTAGGCAGTTCCTTTAGTTTTTCTCTAATATTTGCACCTTGCAGTGAGTCAGCTGTGCTTTGTGGCAGAAAGTGAGGACAGAGGGTGGAGAATATGGTTGGGAACTACTTTTTTTTTCACTTTGAGAAGTGACCAAATGCTATGTATATGGACCAAAGTCCAAGTTAGCTTTTTGCAGTAGTTTCCACCACAATTATTAAGATGCCAATTAAAACAAACAAAAAAACAACAAAAAAAGGAAAGCTAGAGAATGATAAACTCTCTGCAAACTCCAAGTGGTCATGTCTCTGCAGTCCAGCCACAGTGTATCCTGACGAGTGACATAGCTGTGGGATCTGGTGTCGACATCCTTAGCGAGCGATAAGAGAAGATTCTGTAATGACACGGTCCTTTTGCAGTGCCTTGGTGGGTGCAGGCATGTAGCTGGCTTTGTGAAGTGGCTCAGAGCTGGCTGGGAAGGAACCCAGAGGCGGTGAGCATCCATGGGCTTTTCTTAGAGGAAGCTGTGTGGTTAGAGGCCAATGCTTAGGAATTTGGCTTGGACAGCTGGGCCCTGTCGATGGTTCAGAGGAGGGAGATGGTGGTTCCAGAGTTTTTAGAAAAGGTGTTGGTGGGTTCTTCACGAGTGGATTGATGCAGGAGGATAAAAGAGGGGCGGGGGTGCCACAAAGAGCAAAATACCGTTAGAGAGGAGAAGACGTGTGTTTGGGTAGAGAAACAGGTGAAGGAAGAGGTGCGTGTGTGTGAAACGGCAAACCTTGGTGAAATGTGACTGCTCGTGGTTTATAAGTCACTGACTGACAGCAGGAAACGTAGATTTAAGGAGTGCATATGCTACAGAGACTTTTTCTAAAGGAATACGTAACATAGTTCGTAATTCTAAATTCATTTATTAAAGTTAAAAACCGCCCTCATCTTGGTTGTGGTTGAATGCTAGGTAAGATTTTTGGAACATGTTGACTCTTTTGGACTAATTGCCATCATTGGGCCTCTCCGAAAGCCTTATGGGAGGACATGAAAACAAACCTTTCTTAGCTCTCTATAAATGAAACCATTACTCACTCTTACTAGGGAGTCGTGCGTGGTGAAGAAGCTGAGGGCTGGCAGTTGTTACTTGGGTTAGGGGCCTGGGGTGGGGCAGGGCTGCCTTGGTGGGGACTTGCTGTCTCCAGTCCCCTGGTGTGACAGGGAGATCTTGGATGGATTCCCTGTCCCTGACCCCAGGAAGATGCTTAACATTCCCCCATCTCGCAGCCCTCTGGATCTGCAGTGCGGTTTCAGATTGCGTTCCAGGGGGCCCAGAATTCCCTGGAGGCATGCGAGGGTCGGCCAGTTTGGGTGTCAGGGAAGCCAAACAGCCAGACTCTGGGCCTCCTGACCTTGCTTCAACCAGAACAGATCTTTACTGTTTAAATCTGGGGGCTTTTCGTAAGAGTCATTTGAAAAGAGATGAAACAAATACACAATCCATATTCTGGCAAAAAGGAAAATAGAAAGCTCTATACATGAACAGAATTAGTAGATGATCAGCTATTTTACCCCTTCTGGCCATTTCCCTGTTTTTTTTTTTTTTTTGTTTGTTTGTTTTTTACAGAGCTTTATTGAGAAAAATAATTCATATACCA
Source organism: Tonatia bakeri (assembly GCA_004024845.1). NCBI lineage: Eukaryota > Metazoa > Chordata > Mammalia > Chiroptera > Phyllostomidae > Tonatia > Tonatia bakeri. The sequence goes on along the minus strand of PVIA01006024.1, from coordinate 68,818 downwards.
TACAAATAATCCATGTAAGGCATATAATTTGGTGGTATTTTAGTATATTTATATATCAAGCAAGCATCAGTTTCATAACATTTTCATTCTCTCAAAAAGTAACACTGTAGGCATTAGTACGCACTTCCGATTTCCCCCAAACTGTCTCAGCTCTGGGCAACCACCAACCTACTTTTCCACAGATTTGACTGGTCTGCACGTTTCTTATTGATGGAATCACGCCATGTGTGGTCTTCTGTGACCAGCTTCTCTTACCAAGCATGTCTCCAAGGTTCATCTACGTCATAACATGTGCCAGTACTTCATGCTGAGTAGTATTCCATTCTGTGGATATACCACATTTTATTTACCCATTCATTAGTTGGTGGAAATTGGGCTATTTCTTCTTTTTGCTATTATAAATTACGCTGTTGTGAACTTCGTGTACGGATGTTTGTGTGACATGTGTTATCATTTCTCTTGGGCGTATTCCTAGGGGTGGGATTGCTGGGTCACGCGGTAGCTCTGTGCTTAACATTCTGAGAAACCACCAGCCTCTTTTACTCGTAAGTGGATTACATGTGTGCACTGGTGGCTGGCCTTCTTGCCTTCTTTGCACCTCAGTGCAGCCTTCAGTCCTACATCCTATCCTTTACCCTGCCTCTCGAGTTACTTTCCTAAAACTCCAGAGACCTCAGTGGTTCTCTGTTACTTAAGGAAGGGATTGAAGTCATTTCATGTGGCGTTTGGAGTTCTTCACAGGCTAAGGCGAGGCTGTGTTTATAATTTCATTTTACAGTCATTTCCCAGTATCTTTCTGTGTTAGGTGTTTTCATGACACAAAGCCAGTGGTCCTTAAACCACTTTTTTGTGTCACGGACCCCTTTGAAAGTCGACCATCAACAGACCCTGCAGGTCACCACACGCTGGACACAACCTGCAAGTCCCCGTCTTTGCTCGTACTGCCCCTTACCTGCTCCATCCCTGCCTCCTCCCCGGCGGCCACCTAATGCACAGGTCTTCTGCCCTTTAAAGTGTCTTTTTGTGGACCTACAAGTAAAAGTGTTTTGTTGCATTTCTCCACTGGTGCTAAGAGTTTCATGTGTGTTCTTCCAGGGGCCCTGAAGGAGTGGAAGAAGAAGGCCCCCCTCCCAAGCGCTAGATTGTCAGGGCCATGAAGGTGGGGATTTTTGCTGGAATTGCTCTGGGTGGGGTGTTCTGTGTGCCTGGAATGAGCGTGGAGCATGGTGCGTGTTCAGTAAAGAGTCACTGAGTGACTGAGTAGGGGAGGAGCTGGGTCTGGAACCTCCAGCCCTCTGGAATTGATGCAGCTCTGGTGTCTGGCCCATGAGTGATCCAGGGGCTGGTGTGCAGGTGCTAGATACTGGATATTACAGAGGGAGCAGGAGGTTAGCGGGGGGAGAGAAAGAAAGAGAGGGAAATCTAAAATGGATTAAGGGGATGTAGTAGTTTCCTATTGCTGTTGTAAAAAATGACTACAAATTTAATGGATTAAAACAATGGAGATTTAATTCTCTTAGCATTCTGAAGGTCAGGACTCTGAGGTCAATGCCACTGGGCTGGAATCCAGTGCTGGCAGGGCTGACTGCTTCTGCAGGCTCTAGAGGGTAGGGCGCCCGCATTCCTTGTCTTGTGACCCTTTCTTCCATCTTTGAAGCCAGTGGCGTGACATCTTCTTTCCTCTCTGATTTCTGCTTCCACCCTTACATTTTCTCTCAAATGCTGGTCCTCCTGCCTCCTACTTAGAAGGACCCTCTTGACTGCACTGGGCCTGCCTGGATAATCCAGGATGCCTTCCCCGTCCCGAGATCCTTTATCACATCTGCATGGTTGCGTTTGCCATGAGACAACATAGTCAGTCACAGGATGTGGACATCTTCAGGGGCCTTTAGCCTCCCACAGGGGCCTCTAAAAATATACATGGTGCCCTCTGTGTTTTTGCCAAGTGTATCTGGGCCTTGCCTGGCTCAAAGCCTCTCAATTGTGACATGACTTAGTCCTCACAATGATTAGGAAGCCAAGGCCAACAGCAGTGTTTACACGTAAAGAAACGTTCCACCACTTCTTGGCAGAAGATTGCTAGTTTGCACTGCTTTGTTGCTTTCCCAGCTGTAACTCACTGTGGAGGTGCCAACCCATGAGACCTAAAAGGACGGAGCTAGAGCTTCCTCTGATTTTGTAGTGACAAGTACCTACGAACACATTTTAGAAGCTGATGAGAAAGTGTAGGCCTGTGGTTCGGAGAGGGTTTGGTGTCCGGCAGAATTAACGGATGGAAACAGAGGAGCTGGACTTGCTGTCCTTGAACAGAGTGGATTGGAAAAGCAAGAGAGCCTCCTGGCATTCTTTAAAAGACGTGTGGATCGTGTGAATTCTGTAGGAGACAAAGGCATTTTATTGCACTTTAAATGATAATTAATGTTCACGAGCGTGGACTGTATGCCAGACTGTGTTCTAAGCACATAAAGTGTTTTAATCCACTCAGTCACCGTGAGAGCCCTATGAGGTCATACCATCATTATCCGCATTTTACAAACGAGGAACTAGGGCACGGAGACATGAAGCAAGTTGCCTAAGGTTACGTGGCTAATAAAAGAGGGGGCTGGGATTTGAACCCAAGCCATCTGGCTCCCAAGCCTGTACCCGTAGCCAATGTCCTGCATACATTTTCCAGAGGTGTGATGTAATGGCACGTGATTAGCCTTGCTACAGGAGCTGCAGTGTGAAATGAACTTTATCTGGAAGTGTATCCACTTATAGTTGTGATTAATCTAATCGTGAGGTAAGAGATCACTATCACTGAAGTCAAGGGAAAGCATGGCATTGTGGAGGTGATGGAGGCTTGATCACCTCCCCTTCTGTCTTTTCTCTCCTTCATGCACCCCTCCCGCTGTCCCGTGGGGTCTGTTCTGTTCCTCCGGGCGTGTTTCCCTCTCCCTGTGTTGTCTGTAGTCTCTCCTGAGCTCGTTACCGTGTGCAGCGGGACTGAAGGCAGCTGGTCCTCTCCACTCATTTTGGTTGTTCATTTTGGTTTCTTAAAAAAAATTTTAGTTACAGTTCACTTTCCATATTATTTCGTATGGGTTTCAGGTGTACGGCCTCGCGGTTAGATAATCATGAAGTTGATGAAGTCTTCCCCTTGATGCTTTCAGTGCCCGCCTGGCGCCGTACGTAGTTACTCCACTGTTGACTCTGTTCCCTCTGCTGTGCCTCACATCCCTGTGACTGTTCTGTAACCACCAACCTGCACTTTTCAGGCCTCAGCCTCCTTTACCCAGCCCCCAGCCCCCTCCCTTCTGGCAGCCGCCAGTCTGTTCTGTATCTACGCGTCTGTTTCTGTTTTGTTTGTTCCTTTGTTCTGTTCTTTAGATGCCACATATAAGTGAAATCATGTGGTGTTTGTCTGACTTATTTCCCTGAGCATAACGTACTCTAGGTTCATTCACGCTGTCACAGACGGTAAGATTTCATTCTTTTTTACGGCTGGTAAGTGAAACAACAGAGATTTGTCATTTTCCCCAGTGCACTTAAAACCAGGCAGAGACCTTGTCCACCCCATGGGTCCGGTTCTTCTGCACCGTGCTCAGCAGTGTTAGTAACCATCCAGCCAGATTCAGAAACCCCCTGATGAAGGGGAAGGTGGTGGGCGGGGGGGGGGCAGGGGGGCGTGTGAGAGGAGCTTACTGGAGCGGGGGAACCTGCTGGGGGAACAGGAGCAGGTTCGGAAAATGCCAGAGAGGACATGAAATTCTCCTTCTGGCGTGCAGACAAGCATCGTTTTTCTTAGGATGTTATGGTCACTGACTTCCAGAGTTTTCAATATTTGGATTCTGATTCTTTTTTTTTTTTTAATGAAACTGACGGGGGCCATAGAAACCATTCTTTTCTTGTGGGCGGATAACTTTCCTTGCTCATATTTAACAAAGAAAAACCACGATGCACAGATTTACGGCTTACTTTATATGTTTTCCTCCTTGTGGGTTGAAGTCGGACTTGAAATATCACGGGGTCTACCTAAAAAGGGTCTGGAAATAGTGCCTGAAGAGAAACGTGTCTTCCCTGGGCTGATTTTATTCCAGAACAACCAACCCACAATGAAAACTGGGGCTTCGTGAAAAGACATTTTGTTGTGCTTGACTTCGTTCCAGTAGCCTATAAATTTATTCTGGGTGCTGTTTCCAAGCAGCAACCAAGAATCCACATTTTCCTGGTTTGTTTATAATTTATAATTTATACTCCAACTGCATTCAGAAAAGGCTCAAGGCAACTTACAGTAAATGGCATAGGCATAATGAGGCTGTTTAAGGAAACAGAAGACGGGGGTGGAGGGGCAGGGGGATGAAGAGAGACAACATGCCCAGCCACTGCTCCTGGTGGAGTGACTGTGAGTGAGGGCTGTGCACAGCCGTGCACTCTCACGCCACCAAGGTGACGGAGTCGCAGAATTGGTTATGTAATTACCATCTAACAGTTCTTCAGAAATCATAAACCTTTGCTAGGTTTTGAATTTTCAAAGAATTTTTTGCCAGGCAGTCAATGTATTAACAACACTATTCTTGAGATTACAAACCCTGTATTTCAAATTTCATGGAAGGAGCATAAACACCCACCTTTGATATCTGCCAACCCGACCCCAGCCCGGCCCTATCGTGGGGACCCTGATGATTTAATGGGGTCATTGAATCAGGCCTGCTAGATACTTGCTTCCTGTTACCACTCACTGTTCCTCGCCCTGGAGGAGGGCACTTCCACAGCCAGGCGAGGAGTGATGGGTATCCAGTATTGGTTCATTAACACATCTATTGAGTGCTCGTTCTTTGCTGGGTCCTGGGGAGCCAATGGTGAGCCAGGCATACTTGGTTTCAGCCTTCAAGGTCAGATATAAAATTGGGGGTAGGGAGCATTTTCCATTAGCTGCAAATTAATATTGTGCTCAAGGGAAAAAAATTAAAAGCTGTAGAACTGTCCATCATAACCCAGAGCATCCCAGGCCCATGCGCACACACAGGCTTTCATCTCTCCAAAGGACGTTTGGATAAAGAGTGCTGGCACTTGCTTTCTGGCGTTCATTGATGTTATCCTCATTTCTGGGAGAAACTCAGACATCGCTGAATGCGTGTGAGTAGCACAGAAACAAAGAACCAAGCACGCAAAAGGTTACCATGGGAACAAGCCCCTTTCTTCAATTTATTTTTGTGTGGCAGATTCAGATGATACTTGAAGTTCCCATTGTAAGTAAAAACAGTCTCATGGTATTAAAATTGCAAGGAGTTTAAAAATATTGTTTTCCTATCTTTGTGGGGTCTTGTTTATATTCCTTCTGGCACGAGCATTATCGGTGAGAGGAAGGATTAAGGGCACCAGAACCTTAACTGGTACAGCGGAGTCTTGGGGGCACTTAGTTCTGTCGCCCTTCTTTACTGCTTCCTTCCCCGGACCACAGCTCCACCCAGCTCCTTTGGGATTTGCTGCGTGCCTGGAACTGGAGGTGTCTGTGGGGGGAGAGCTGGATTTAAACCTGGGAAGGCTCTGTGTTTTGTGATACTAAGAATAAGAAAACCCTTCGCTTATCTCTTTCACCTTAATCTCTTCGGTCACGTGTCCAGGCTGATCTTAAAGGCATGATAAGAATCTTTTAACAAAAACCATCCTAGAGATGTTTAAGGATCAGACAGTGGCTATCAGAATGGGAATGTAGGCTACCAGAACATTTTTTGTTTAGAATGGTTTTTCCCCCATTCCCAAACACTTTTAATTTAAACCGTTATCCCAGTACTGCCGGTCCAGAGATAAAATGTTAGAAGAAAAAGTAACAATAGAATGAGAAAAGACGTGGAGTCTGTTCAGGAAGAAACCTTGTGAGATCTTGACCAGATTGAGATGTAGGGTACACTCATTAAGAAAACAGTTCTGTATTTTTGTGGAATTCACAGATCCCCTGTCAGTGTTCGTCTGGGGAAGGGTTCATAGGCGCATTTCATCTCGTTTCTCGTCAGTTCTGGCTGGGTGACGGTGGCTGCTGGCAGCGCCAGTTCTGCGTCTGGGCGGTGTGCCTCATTCGGTTAGTGAGGCCTGCCGTAGGATGGTGGCAGTGCTCCCGCCCGGCGTTTGCATTCAAAGAAATTCCAAGAAATAGATGCTGATCTTGAGTGTCAACTTAACTACCAAAAGCATCCCCAAAGAAGCCCCAAATCTCCCTTATGCACAGCAGAAGATAAATGCACCTCGGTAGAGGACAGAATGTTCTGCTGGTGTCTGTTAGGAAAGTGTTTCCAGCAGCACATAGTTTGTTGCCACTTATCTGGACTGTTTCTTTGTTTAGTGAAGACATTTTATTATATAACAGCAGCTGAGACATGCGAGACCTGCCTGGTATGTATCATGTCTCCAGCCTGAGTGAAGGGGATACTGCAGCCGCTTAGATTGACAGCTTGTCCAAGTGAGGAAGAAGTCCAGGAATGACTGGAGTTTGCTTTAGGCAGATGGATATTAATGAAGACAAAGTGCCTTGAAAGGATGCCGTGCTGGGAAGGGCACAGGACAGCGCTGATTATAACCAGAGTCCTGCTCTCTGTACTTCCCCAGAGAGCTGAGAGCTGGGCTCCTCAGCCATCCCAGAACCCTCCATGCGGCGGGTGGAGGAGGGGGTGGTCTTGAAAGTTTTGCAGTTAAGAGCAGCTGGCACTGAAGAAATTTGGACTGGATTGGGTCTCATTTTAGTGACCTTACTTGACAGGATTGTAGAAGTTTGTGCTGGGAGTTTGTGTCTTCACCGGTGCACCTAGCATAGCCCAGGGACCCAGACTGTGGTCAGAAAATACGCTCTGGCTTCATTTCCCGGTGAGTAAAGCAAGGGAGTTACTGACCAGTTTGTGGGTGTTCTATTCTTGGTAAAACCACAGTAGAACAGAATTCCTTGAATAGGTTTCTTCTTCCTAGTTTTCAGATTAAAACACAAATTTGATTTTCTTTTCATATCAAATATATGACTTTCTCTTATGTTCCTAATAGTGTCGTACAAAACACACATGACCCCTGTCCTGTAGTCCTTGCTAAGAGAGACAAATGCAAACAAAATCAGAATATAATTAATCACGATCATAGAAGGGATACCAAAGGATAAACGTAGGGGTTTATAAAGACGTAAAATAAGGGAGCGTAACCCAGGCCACAGGGTTCAGAGAAAGCTTCCTGGAGGAGAAGAAATACGATCCAAGGTTTGAAGGATGAGGGAGACAAAGAGGAGGGCAGCAGGAACAGGAGGACCAAAACGAATGACTCCCAGCCTTTCACAGGGTCCCTGCAATCCCGTGACTGCTCGCACTGTGCCGGCCGGACCGGAACGCGTGGCTGGCCGTGACCATGCTGATCGGCTCCCCAGGAGGCTCACTTGGGTCGTTGTTGACTCTTCTGCCGTCCTGCTGGTCTCACTGCAGCATAAATCTGCCGTGAGAGTCTTTCCTGTGGGTGTCCACAATTTGCTTGCTGTTGAGATGATGCAACAGCTGTTCTTCTTGGAAAGTAATATTTCTTTTTCTGTTCAGCTGTTCACCTTCTTGCTGGACGTCCAGTTCGAGGGCTGGCCGGTAGAAACAGCCAGGCAGTAGCAGCAGACACCTGTGAGCAGAGGCCAGAGGTGTTCACGGGTTCTGGGCTCAGAGAGGCTCTGGCTCGGGGTTCCAACTGAGGCTCGGTTGTTTTGAGTTTTGACATGAGGTCTCATGGGCTTGGTTTTCTTATCTGTAAAATGGGTATAGTGGCCATCTTATAATGCAGGCTTGATTAAATTAAGTGAGGCAGTATATGGGAAGTACATACCACTACACTTAGTACAAGGAATAGTGAAATAATTATTATTTGCTCCGTGACATCCTCCAAAGCCCGTCTTCCTGTGCTAGACACACGGAAGGAGATTTTGTGGTTCACTGACTAAAATAGATTTGCTGTCTGTATTAAGTAAGTGTTAATTTTCTCTGTGGATTGGTGAATTTACCTTAAAGTTTTCAAGAGCTGCCAGGAACGTTCGTGTCTGACATGTCAGTTGCATTTCCAGTGGAACTGGAAGAGGGCTGTAAGCACTGGTGTGGGGGCGTGTCTGCCTCACGTCTGTAGGTGTTTTCTGCCTCCTACATCCGGGAGAAAGTGAAGCAAACAGAAGCGTGCACTGAGTGCATCAGAAGCGGCTACCTAGCTGTTGACTTTGTTTTTTCCTCCCAAATGCAGTGCCACTTTCAAGACTATTACTCTCGATAAAGCAACCACAAAAAAACTAAAGAACATGCAGCCCCTACAGTTCTGGGAAATACTGGAGAAGAGGTTATAGGCCATGAGCAAGCTCTTCAAATGTGGGCCTGCCTCCTGGGAGGCCACCCTGGTCTGAGCATTGTTGGCCCGGGGAGGAGCTCACCGGGCACGCTGCAGTCATTGGTAGCTCCTGTGAAGTTTGGGTGTGATTGATTGCTGGGGATGGCGAATCAGCAGACTGGGCTAACTCGGGTTTCTGGTTAGGAGGCAGTGTTTTCAGGAAGCCTTTTCAGGTTATCAGAGTTTCCTTAAGATCTAGACTTTAGGGATGAGATTGGAATTTTGGTAAAAAAAAACAGGGAGAGGTTGTGTAATATGATTGGTTGTAAAACGTGGTCATCTTGGTAATGCTACAAAGAGGAAAAAGTGAATGAATGTATTGTCCCAAGGAAAAAAGCTGTAGCACTGAAATGCGTTTCCATTAAAAAGTTATCCTTCGAGTAAACCAAATAACTCACAATTTCATTTAGGTTTCAGCCAGGGAGCCAGAATGCTTTAACTTGTGCCTCGGATGTGATGTGGACCAGCAGCATCCTTGGTTATGGGAGTAGTGCCTCATTCTTCAGTAATAACTTTTCTTGGTCTTTTTGTAGCTCCACTTACTTAGTAAAACATGCAAATTTGCCAAAATAACCAACAGATAGTTTAACACAGAAAACTTTACATTGCTTCTTAATTGTGCTAATGTCGAAATAAAGGATGAGTGACTTGGTTTATATTAAAGTAAGTAGCATAAACAAATATTTCATTAGTATTTTGTTTTTAATCTTGTACTTTGGCAAACCTTGTACTGTGATAAATGAATTTTCCTTTTCATTGGGAAAAGCCAAGTTACTGTTGTTTTTGGTTATATAGTTGCATTCTTTCAGATTGTAACACTTCGCTAAAGACAAGAGACTAAAAGATATTTGCCTCTAAGATATTTGTTTCTTAGATTTACATGATCATGACCTTATAAATAGTTTCCTGTTTTTTTTTTCAGTTTTCTTTGAACATTTCTTCAAAGATGCTTGGAATTAAAATAAAGTGCAAATAGTTTGCATTTACAGGAAAACCAGCTAAAATGAACTGGTCTTGACTACACACTCCTTAGAATTGCTGTGGCTCCGAATTCTCACAGATGTGCATTTTCAGTTGTCCATTTGACATCTCCAAGACAAAATCAAACTGTTTCCTTCTTGCTTGACCCCCTTCTCCTAAATCCCTGTTAATGACCCACCTTGATTCCCAGGTGGAAACCTTAACCAGAAATCCCAGTATCTTCCTCCCTAACTTCCCCATCTAATGAGTTTCTCCATTCTCTTAACTTTCCTTCCATACTGTTGCCCGAATCTGTGTCCTCTCTTTGATTTCCCACTGCCGGGCTCTATCATCGCTTGCCCAAATCTGCCATCTCACTGGCGTGCTTGTGGGTCTGTCCCTCCCCGCTTGCAGTCCATCCCTGCAGTGTCCCAACTTCCCCTGTCTGATTGGGTGACTTACTGGCTTCAGTACCTCTAGCAGATTCTCATTGTCCACTGATTAAGCCCAAACCCCTCACCATCCAGTCAAAACTGACCTGCTTTTCAGCCTCAGTCTCTGCCCATGTTCCTCCTCTGGTCCACACCTCAGCCTCACTCCCTACTCACATGTTCTTGAGTAAGTTTCACGTCCAGGCCCACGTTGTTTCTCCCGCCCAAAGTGCTGTGCCCCTCTGCTCTAGTACCGGCGTTCTCATCACGGAAGGCCTGCCTCACACCCTTCCTCACCCGCAGTTGCTCTCAGCCACCCTGCCTGCAGGACTTCTCACCGTGCGCCTCTGTCACAGGTCTTGTACTGTAATTAATTGGTTCCTGCCCTCCACGGGCCACTCAGGAGGGAAGGCTGCTTTCTTACTCAACTTTCATTTAATGAAATAATTTCCCTCTGGCAATGACACAGCAGCTTCTGTATTACTTCTTGGTATTGTACTATCTTTTCTTGATGTACGCTGATGTTGGCACAGAGACAGTGAGGTTGAAATTTCATCTCTCTGTATATATCTAACCCACAGATTTGAAAACAGGCACCCAAACAGATATTTGTACGCTACTGTTCACAGCAGCATTATCCGCAATGGCCAGAAAGTGGAAACTGCCCAAGGGTCTTGTAAACAAATGAACGGATAAACAAAATGCAGTATCTGCACCTAAAGGAATATTATTCAGCTGCAAAGAGGAATAAAGTTCTGATGCATGCCTCAATACGGTTGAACTTAGAAAATGTTACACTAGCCCTGGCTGGTGTAGCTCAGTGGATTGAGCGCGGGCTGCGAATCAGGCATCACAGGTTCGATTCCCAGTCAGGGCACATGCCTAGGTTGCAGGCCATGTCCCCCAGCAACCGCACATTGATGTTCCTCTCTTTCTCTGTCTCTCCCTCTCTCTCCCTCTCTCTCCCTCTCTCTCCCCCTTTCCCTCTCTAAAAATAAATAAATAAAATCTTAAAAAAAAAAGAAAAGAAAATGTTACACTAAATGAAATAAGTCAGACAAAAAGCACAAGTATTGTGCGATTTCACTTGTATGAAATGTCTAGAAGAGACACATTCGTAGAGACAGAATGTAGGTTAGAGGTTACCAGAAGCTGAGGAAGGAGGGAAATGGGAGTTACTGCTTAAGGGGTGTAGCCCTTCTTTTTAGGGTGATGGCAATATTTTGGAAATAGATCATGGTGATAGTTGTACAACATTGTGAATTATACACTAAAAATAGTTAAAATGGCAAATTTTATGTTATATATATTCTACCACAATAAAAATATATAGTTCGTGTAATTACAAAAAAAAAAAACTACCACCAATACCTTTATGCACATATATTCCAACCTGTAGTTATAAACAAGAATATTATCTTTCTCTCTGATCTACATCTGTCATTCTTATCTTTCTAATATATCATAAATTTCTGGTAGTCAGGGACCAGTCTATATAAAAAATATCCTTTAAGAGACATAGCTGTTGTTTGGGAGTTTGGAGGTGGTAGTTTTTGAAATTGCTGGAAGTTCTAGGATGGAGGTTTTTTTATTTGGATCTTCATAGACTCCGTCCGGACAGGAAGCTGCTGACTGGGACCTGCAGCACAGCCGTGTGGTTTCGGACCTCCTGTCTGGGAACTGTGCGTGGTGCCCCTCGCACCCTTGAGAGGGAAGGCAGATAGTCCAGCAAAGTCTGTTTTAGAGTTTTCCCCTTGCGGTTTTAAACAAGGGGCCTGGATGAGTTGGCCCATTATAATCTGTGGGTAGGAATCATATTGATTGTTTTCTCTAAGTTATTTGTTAAAGGAAATGGAACTGTAGGTGGTTTCTCAGAGTGTAATGATTTTACCCTTCCAGGAAGTTAAATTATATTTGTGTTTAAGCTCCTACAGAAACTTTAAAAGACAAAATAGGTAGTAATGCAAAATAGGTAATGAAAGGCTAATAATACAGTTTAAACTTAAATGAGTTTAATATACATGTAAGTACATAAAAACAAAGCCTCTGAATGTCTTGATTGTTTTATTTCCAAGTACCAGGATTTTCTTTGAAAATAACCGAGAAATAAATATGAGAAAATGTTAGCCTGTATTTACTATTATCTTGTATAAATTTCTGTTCCCTCATTCACTGTCAGCCTTGAATTTTGTATGAGGGAGTCCGACCAGCAAACTGATAAGAAACAATGATGTGCTTAATGTCAAAGAACTTACTGGAAACTAAATTTCCCTTGTGTTACTGTTCCAGAAGCCAGCATTAGAAATTATTGTCGATTTCACCTTCATCACATTTTTTTCGGAAAATCATTTGGTCCTTGTGTGGTAGTTATTTCTAATAGATGTTCCTACCATTCCCAACTGGGGCAGTACGCGGGCTCTAGGGCAGGCAGTTCCCACATGTTAGCGTTCATTGGAATCATCTGGAGATCCCGCTGAAGTGCCAGGCTGGGGAGGTGGCCGGTGAGACCACACATTTCTCACAGGGGCTTCGGTGACACCAGTGCTGCTGGTCTGGGGGCCGCGTGCTGGGTGGGAACCTGTTTCAAATACCTGATTTTGATGATCTGTTAAAATTGGATGCAATCCTCGGTTGCCAGATAAAATACAAGATGCTCATGAAATACTTGACACATGTTTTTACTGAAAAGTTGTTCATTATTTATCTGAAATTTAATTTTCACTGGACTGGACACAGTATATGCACATACGAATGCACACCTCCTCCAAGTCTGCCAGCCCTCAATTGTAACCTGAGTTTTCCACGAAGACACTGAAATGTCTTACATATTATTAGATTTAAGGTATTACAGTTACTTTTGTTTTGAGAGAAAGGACACTTAGAATTAGGTTTATTTCAGACTTGTTTCTTAAGCACTTATTTAGGTGTTTTGCTCTTATGCTTTTCAACATAACAAAACACTTAAACATCACCCTCCCCTCCCCGCAATATCTAGAGACTGTTCGAAAAATACTGAAATCTGTATATTCTAAAATATACCAGAAAGCATAAAAATGAACTGGATCCTCCATGTTTTAAAGCAACTACTTGAAGCTATAAGGTGTTAGGACAGGTTTAAATTTAGACAATTTTTATCGTTTTTGGCTTGTATGTTTTTGAGTCGGTAGTGTACTGTTGATTTGTTTAAAACCCTGTATAAAAGCATTCCCGGAGGATAATCTGTTATTAAAGCGTATGGAAGAACGCACAAATGCTTTTCTTTGTTTCATTTTGTTTTTTCCTTCAGATTCTTCACAGAGCTGGAAGCCAGGCACCAGAACAACATCTTCATCGACGACATAAGTGACATCGTGGAGAAGCACACGGCGTCCACGTTCGACCCGTACGTGAAATACTGCACCAACGAGGTCTACCAACAGCGGACGCTGCAGAAGCTGTTGTAAGCTGCGCTGAGTATTGCAGTCTGAATCGTCGGAAGCTAATCGGTCTCTTGAGTCATATTCAGAAAGGCCTTGTGATGGCCGTTTTCCAGGGGGAAACCTTTGAGACAGTCACTTTTTCAGGATGACAGTGGTTAACTAGAAAAGTCTCGTCTGTGGAGAATTTTCTCTCTGAATCAATGATGAAATTAGAGTCTGTTGTTTTTCTTGGTTTTGTTTTTAATTGTTGTCATCATCATTTCAAATGCCCCAGTTTTCTAAGCCTTCACCTGGCTGTTCAGTATTTTGCCTGAGGGAGGCGGCCAAGAGAGACTTTCCAGTAGACTGAATTAGCGTCTAGGATCCGGAATTTTCTCTCACACTCTAATCCTCCCCCATTCAAATGACAGCACTATTGTTATTTGTAGGAGTTGCTGATTTTCCCCTTAGGTAGTTCGAGAAGGGAAGATCTGAGGGAAACCAATGGGGGAAAAGTTCTTAAAGATTTTAATTACGAAACAAGAAACAATTCAACACTATATTCCCTCCACACCTTTTCTGTGTCCTATTTAGGTTCCTGTGAGTTTTGGCGTGATATATATTCCATCTCTGTCCTTAAAAGACTCCGCAGTTGTTCAGTAACGTCCGCATTGTTTTATTTTCGGAGGCCTTGTTTATTGAGCTGCTTTTACAGTGCAGTTGTACATTGCTGCAAACTCGGTCTGGGGCCTACTGGCCGTTACCATTCTCGTCCCCTCCTGTGAGTTGTGGCATTTGGGAACATTGCACGGAAGTCTGGTCCACTTCTCTGCGATGCACGGGAGCCTGTGGAGAGGTCGGCCTTGATGATGAGCAACCACCTGGCGGCTGCTTGGAGAAGCAGCCCCCTCGTTGGTGAGAAGGGCTGATACCCCCCTTCCCTCTCCCCACCTCATGAAGCTCCCAGATAGGCAGGGTGGGAAGTCCCGCTACCAACTCCAAATGAGGTTTCCACACAAAGCAGGGTTTGTCGGCACTGCTGATATTTGGAGCTGAATATCTCCGTGTTATGGGGACCGTCCTGCATGTTGTAGTGTGTTCAACAGGACCCCTGGCCCTGCCCAAAAGATGCTGGGAGCTCGCTCTCACCCCAGTTGTGACAACTGAAATGCCAGCAGACATTGCCGAAAGTCCCTTGGGGGGGAAATCACGCCCTCATTTTTCATGACCCCCACCCCTGCTAGGAACTGCTGATGTCATGGTTTCTCTGTAACTGTTAGAACGTGCAAGTTACATGTTTGAAAACAAAGCCTTAAATTAGAGCTAAATTTGAACTTGTTTTCATTTTTTGCAGGATTAAAAAAATGTGAGTAGGAAGTGCTGTACATTATGTATGTAACTCTTAAAAAATTAAGGTTTTATTGAAATTAGCTTAGTGATGCCAGCCTTTGAGCTTTCACCTGGAAAACCAGTGGCTGTGTTTTCGGGAACTCTGCTGCAGCTGGGTGAATGCACTTTTAGGGCAGTGACTTTCAGCTCCAGCTGCGCTTCGGAAACTCCTGGGAATCTGAACACAAGCAGACAGACAGAGCCCAGCACCCATTCCAGACTCTTGACTCAGACTCGTGGGGAGGGGAGGGGGACTAAGGGATTTAAAGATGCAACTGGTTTTGGATATGATTCTTTTTCTTTCAACTTCCTAAAACTCATTTCAAGCTAGCAGGAAGGAAAACTTAAAACTCCTCATTTTGAGAAAATGCAATTAAAATGTTTCTGTGAAATTTTTTTTGTTTGTATTCTGGGTATTTCCTAATTTATTTTTAGCAGACTTGAACCCAATCATTTAATTAAAAAAATAGATATAGATTTAAAAAGGTCACAACTGCCACTACTCTGCTTCTTGGCCTCATCCCCGCCCTTCAGCGTGGGAGTGCCACACACAGGACCATCCCTCCCGCCTTCGCACGTCCCAGCGGAGCTCCTGCAAGCTCCTCTCGGGGTGAAGTGAAGTGAGAGTGGGAGACACAGAGTAAAGGCGCCCACTGAAAGTCAGTTTGACCTGGTTTGACTTCTGTCTTTACCAAATACTGGGTCTGTTACTTGGCAAGTTTGGGACCTTTCTGAGGCTCCATTCGTTTTGGAATCCCCTCTTGACCTATCTTAAAAGTTATGGTTCCACATAAGATCATATACGTCCGTATATCTTGCTAAGTTCCATAAAAATGTTGGGACAGTATTACTACTGTTTTTATGTCACTGGGAGAGAAGAAACACTCTGGCTGATGAGAGTCAGAAGGTTTTCTGTCTTACACGCTTTGAGAAAGTCCACAAGCCTCCTAGTTAGTAAATCCAGTCTGACATTTCTTTCTTAGATTCTTATCTAGGGCTAGAGAAGTGGCTTAAAACAAAGCATTTGTTATCTCTCTAATGGATGTTTCCAGGTTATCAGATGGGGGTCTAGTCTGTGTGTTCATTTGCAGTCCATGTGTTCACGATCATGATACCATTGCCGCCTCATTTGTTTATTCCCACTCTGATAAATTTCTGGCTCAACATGTTTGGACAGTTCCCTTAAACTCCTATCTTCCACTCAGTCTTACTGTAAAAGGCAGACAAGCCATCCATGTCTACCTATGTAATTCTGTGTCCATGTTGCCTTATGTGTTTAACAATCATTAATAATATATGAATTTATCACAACATTTTGTACTCCACTTTTCATTGCTTCTTAACTTGACGAGACAGTGTATTGACGTTTCTTCGTTGCTCTTCCTCAGAGCCACCAACCCCTCTTTCAAGGAAGTGCTATCGAGGATCGAGTCCCACGAAGACTGCAGGAACCTGCCCATGATCTCCTTCCTCATTCTGCCCATGCAGAGGGTGACCCGCCTTCCCCTGCTGATGGACGTAAGGCCTGGTTGGCGGGCTCGTTCCTCTGTGGGTAGCTGTAGTGCTGTGGGTCTGATTAAGAAAATCATTCTTCTTTCCCTTAAACTGATGCATAACCCCTCTATAAAATCTCCTAAGTGAGAAGGTGCTGTTCAGTTGGAAAGTCTCTCTTTTGTCTTATATCTTTGGAAATCATCTTCAATTTAGGCTTGTGGGGTCAGTAAAGAATTTAGATCATATGACTTACTCAAAATTTTTTGATATGGTAGGGACATTGACTTCTTGAATCAGGAGTCCTGGATTCCTGTTCGGGTTGAGCCACTAGACCTGTGAGCTTGGGCAGCTAACTCGTTTGATGTTTCTGGGCCCCAGTCTCCTGAAGTCAGCCACTAAGACCCCTTTCCTGCAGTGTCCACAGTGCTTCCTAGGGAGTGAGACTTCAGCAGCACAAGGCATAAACTCGCCCCTGCGTTGCACTGTACAGAGTGGGCATGGGAAGTCCAGCTTCCTTCTTATTTTAGAGAACATTCATGAGGAAAACAAGGGTTGATTTTGAACAGTGGCCTGGAGGAGTGAGTAAAGACTGCCAGGGATGGAGCGCAGGTGGGGGGGTGGGGGGAGCTGGTGGGCTGAGGGGCCTGCTCGCCAGGAGGGCTGGATGCGCAGTGGCGTCTGTGAGAACAGAACAGGGCATCCTACGCGGCTGCCGTCCAGACACCGGGGCCGAATGTCTTTGTGGTCAAACTGAAGTGTTTGTCGTAGTTCTGTTTTAAAATTGATCATAATGTTCATATATCAGTTTTAGCGTACTTGATTGTACACACCAAAACACAGGATAAAAATATAGCAAAAATTATGACCGAATAAGGTTACAAAACAAATTGTATTTTCTGTATCTCATTACCAATTCTAAGATACATTCTGACAGAGCACTGAACTTTTCACAGTGAGTCACTCTGTCAGCCCTTCTGCGTGGTTCTGGGGAGCTGTCGGTGATCACAGAATTCGCAGCACCCCACTGCTCCCCAAGTTCACCTCAGTCTGCCTACTGCCTCCCCTCCCTTCCCACCTGTCACTTGTAACTTAGACACTTCTTGTGAGTGTTGAAAAACTTGAAGAATTTTGAAAATTTAGTGCTCTAATTTTTTTTAGATTAGTCTTATCAAGGATAGAATGCAGCCAGGTTATCAAAACCAAATTGTGACTTAGAAAAGGTTTATATTCAGGTTCCACCCTAGTTGGTTCCTTCCCCACGCGTGCCCCGACCTCCCCGCTCTATGTCTTTGTTCACGCTGTTCCGGCCTCCACTTCTCCATCTTCCATATCCGCACGGTCAGAGCGAGCGCATCTCCTAAGCACTAGCCCCAGGGTGCCTTCTCCCACAAAGCCTTCCTTCCTCAGGGCCCTCCAACCAGACAGAGCATCCTCCCATCTACCAGAGAGAGGTCCTCCCGGTCTCACCACCCACAGCACTTAGGGGAAAGGGACTCTGACATGGAGACTTGGTGCAGGGAAGTCCTTCGGCTACGGACTGAGACAGATCTGGGGGCAGATTCTCTCTGCCACTTACCGTGCAATCCGAGGCAAATCGCTTGACTTCATCTGAAAATAAGGATAATGGGTACCTGCACATTTGGCATGAAAATGAATTAAATAGTAAATGTTAAGCCTGACAATAGACAATGTTTCTTGACTAAATAAATAAAATAGTGTAATAGCTTGTGCTGAATTATGTTATGTTTCAAAAGTAGCTTCAAGAAGCAAGGTCTGTGCTTTCTTCTGTAAAATGTATCAGAAGTAAGAAGTCACTTAACACAAAATTTATATTATGTGAGTTATAAAGCTTTTATAAAAATATTACATGTTGAGTTACACAGGGAGATATTTCAAACTTTACTGTAATTATTAAATAAGAAATAGGTGCTTTCTAAATGTAAAATTTCTTGTTATGAATTTTTAGGGTCCTTCTTTTTCTTCTGAAAATGCATGTTAGCCATATTTCTTTAAAGTCTGTGTGTGACCATCCCTCGGCCCCTTGTATACCCCCTCTGCTGCGTTTGGAAAGCACCGCCTGAGCAGATCAGACCCGCAGAGCCTCGTGTACCCTTCGGAGGGTTATTTCCTCATTGTCCAGTGGACTCTGAACGTTTTCGGGTTGGAAGCCCTTTTGAGATTTTGAGTAAAATTGTAGTCATTCTCCCTAGAAAATTCCATATGCACAAAATTCACAGGTGCCTGCTCTCAGGAACATGAACCAGCATTTTTTTCAAACTGCTTTTAAACCTGTTAGTGGGTCATGAAATTGATTTTTGAAAAATGAGCAGTTTAAAAAAATTAGAACAGAACATACAGTTCATAATATGTACATGGTTCATAATGTGTTTAAATATAATTTCAAAAAAACCTTGTTTCATTTCTGTTTGTATGTGTACTGGTTTTGGTGTTAAATGTATTTTGACTGTGAGTCATAGAAAAATCTGAGAACCATTACTACAAACCCACAGATGGCACTCCTTGTGTTTGCTCTGACATCCCGCATAGAACAACCTGACTGCTGACCTCAGGTTACGGGCCTGGCACTCACCTGCATCCAGGCACCAGCGGTTTGCTAGGCCCCAGCTACCTTCCACCTTCGCTCGATGCCTGTTGTCCTAATGTGTTCTCATGTATCAGAAGGTGGCCACTGAGGCAGAATCTAAATGTACTTAAAATATTGACTCTTCAATTTTACTTCATTTGAAAATTTAGTTAAACTTGTTTTGAGATGATTTAAGCCTAACTGAGTGAACATTTTAAACAATTAAAATGGTTTTGTTGGTTTTGAATGGGTAAAACTTCAAAAGTTGTAGATAATTCAGTTTACCTCGAATTGACCTCTGTGAACTCACTTATATCCTCACAGAAATTGCAGCGTAAATATATCAAGAAAAAATTTAGCAGCCTTTATATCTAGATCTTTTATTTAATTGTGCCATCTACAAAACTAGTTAATCTTTAATGATGATGATGATGATGATGACAAAGTAATTTTATTATTTATTGAGGGCCTACTATGTGCCAGACACTCATAAAGGACTTTACATGTATTATCATTTAACCCTCGCAACCACACCTGGTGACATGGTTGATGTCCTGAACTTACCGTTTAAGAAGCTGAGGCTTACACAGGCAGGACTCGTGACTTGCCCCAAGGTCAAATAGCTAGGAAGAGACAGAACTCAGATCTGAAGTCAGGTTCATCCGCCTCTGTAGTCTATCTTCTTATTTAACCACGTCCTGGATGTCCTTGGATTCTGTATGTTTAACGACCATTTCCTGGTTTTCTAATTGGATGTCGATATCATCGTCACACCCATCCACAGTATTGTGTTCAGCATTGTTAAGTTTGCTATGAGTAAGAGGTTATGTCTGGGTATTGGTTTTATTGTACTTAACACATCAGCTGATTTTTTCTTCTTTTGCTTCACTGCAGACTATCTGCCAAAAAACGCCTAAAGACTCTCCGAAGTATGAAGTGTGTAAAAGAGCCTTAAAGGAAGTAAGCAAGGTAGGCGTGGAGAAGCTCCTCAGACAGGAAAGCGTTAAAACAGCTCAGGAGAGAACTCAAATAGCTCGGGAGAGAACATGCCCGGCTTTGATGCTAAAAATCTGTAGATTCCTAGAGCCGTTTGCCCAGCATTCTTTAGGTAGCTGAAAAACAAAACGATGTCTGCTATACGCAAATGAAATGCGCATTTTTACTGTGTCAGCCAGTCTTGCTTTAAGGGCCTATAGATATCTCACTTTCTTGTGGTGTCTGAATGGCTGTTTATTCATTCTCTCATTAAATAAATATTTATTGCCTCTCAACTACTGTGCCAGGTGTAATGCCAGCCCTTGAAAATACAGTGATGAACGAGACAGCTGTGGTTTCAGCCCTCATGAAATGTGCCGTGTAAAGGGGAAGGTGCATGGTAAATAGGAATTACAATAAAGGGCGGTGAGTGACAAGACAGGGAAGAAATAGTAATGTTTAAGCTAAACCTAAAGCAGGAGTAGCTGTGAGCCAGGGAGTGGGGAAAAAAGATGTCTCGGATATATAGAGAAACCCAAAGGCAAGAAAGTGTCTGGAGAATCTGGAGACCTGGAATGTTCTCTGTGGGACTGGAGAGCCCAGTCTAGGAGAGAGTACTGGGGAGCCACGTTGGGAACTGTGGACCTTATCCTAAGATGATGCAGAAGCTGTAAATTCATGGGTTGTGAGGGTGACCAGTTATGAGGGTTTTTTACAGTTATTAGGCTAGACGTGACAACGATGCATACCGACGTGATAGAATGGTGGAGAGAAGCAAACCTATAATTTGGGGGAGGGAGGCATGGAGATTGAAGGGGTGAGCATGCTGGGGTCAGAGGGCAAGGAATGTAGCCTCTGGCTTGGGCAACTAGACAGATGCTCTTACTCGTCTCTGCAGTAGAAACGGGAGAAGCTGATGCGGTCCACTGGGGATGTGGATATGGACGAGATTCCGATGCGATATCCAAGTGGGCTGAATAGATAAGTCAGGAGCTCAGTGGAGAGCCTGGAACTGGAAGCACAAATTTGGGAATCAGCAGCGTATGGAGGGCTTCTGGAGCTGGGAGAGCGGCCGAGATTACCCAGAAAGAGTGTGTAGAAGGAGAAAAGCAGTGAGTCTGAGACAGGACTGTGAACAACAGCAACATTCGTCTCGTTTAGGGAAACGGAGGCTTGCAAATCAAAATAGAACATACCAAAGAAGGATGAAAACCGTCTGGCAAAATGGCAGACGGTTTGGTCTGGAAGGAAGGAAGGCCAGCCCTATTCAGTGCTCCTGAAACATAAAGTGAGATAGTGATGAAGCCCCTATTGGGTTTGGCATCAGGTGGGCGTGGCCCTGCAGTGATGGGTGAGAGAGCAGGTTGGAGTGTGTTAAGGAATGAGTAGGGGCTGTGACCCTGCAGCCAGCCAGCAAGGGGAGCTAGCTCTTTCAGCAGTCGGGCTGGAGTGGAAAGAGAGAGAGCTTAGCTGACAAGGACGTGAATGAGGGTGTTTTGTTGTTTGTTTAAAGATTGGAAAAATGGGGGCACGTTTAACTGCTGATAGGAATAGCCAGCTGAGAGAATGCAATACAGGTAAGCCAGTGAGGATACTGAGTGGGCTAGGCATGGAGGCAAAGACGATGATGGCGTCAGAATCAGCCTAAACATCACAATGCTGTGTGTGTACCACGTTTGAGTTCGGTATGTCTTTGTACCACTTTCCTGTAAAATACTGTCATATCTTCTTTAAATTGGCTCAATTTTACTTATCCTTATCCTCACCAGTAATTTTTTAAAAAATCACGGGTTTTATAAGTTACTTAATTTTCTGACATATATTTTTGTATTAGAAATAAGTTTATCTTTGTCTTAGTTCATTTGAGAACAAAATGCCGCAGATTGGCTGGCTTCTAAACAACAGAAAGTCGTTTCTCACAATTCTGGAGGTTGCAAAGTCCAAGATCAAGGTGCCAGCGTGGTCACTTGAGCACCTTCTTCCAGACTGCAGACTTCTTATTGTGTCCTCACATGGCAGGCAGCAGGGGCGAGGAGGCTCTCTGGAGCCTCTATTATAAAACACCAAAATCCCATTCATGAGGGCTGTACCCAATACCTTTGGGGGTTAAGATTTCAACATCTGTATTTGGAAGAGATACAAACATTGAATCCATGGCAACCTGTCAAATACTTAAATTCACCTCTTGCCCCATCACTGGTCTGCACATCCATCCCACTTTGGGAAGCGGTGAAACAAAGAAGCTTTGCCTGACAGGTGCGAAGTCACCTACAGCCCTGCTGCCAATGGGTCTTTTCTCCGGGAACCCAAATCCTTTGCTACCTCCCTACAGGAGTGGGGGAGGGGAGTATCTTTGGGAGGAGTTACTAGAGCAGTTTAACCTTGAACACACAAGACATCTGTCAAATTTGATGTGGTTGCTATTGAGAAGCTGAATTCACACAGAAGAGAAAAGAGAAAGGTAGGAGTTGAACTGAACTAGGGGTGATAGTTAATTTTTTTCAAGCTTTCACATCCCAGTTACAGTAAACTACTACGGTCCTTCAGGTATCTCTTATTAGCTTGATTCGATACTGGTACTTTTAGGAAAGGCTGGCAGAATGCAGGGGTCAGCAAATTGCCTTACTTGGATACTGAAGGTGTGTAAAAGGCTCTCTGTGCAGAAAAGCTGTTCTGGTGACTTGTTTTCTTGGAGGGCAGCGTTTCTTTCTCTCTCTCAGTTATGAGTCATGAATATCAGAATTATTCCCCTAGTCTCCTGGTGTTATGTGGAAACCGAAATTAGTCATATACCCAGCTCAGGAAGTGATCTTTGTCATTTGTGAAGGTCACTGCTGAAAGCCTACTGGCGGCTTCTCTTCGCACTTAAGACTACAGTCCAGATGCCTTAACAGCTTGCATGCTTTGACCCTGGCCTCTGTCTCCAGCTTCCTCTTGTGTCAGCTTCCTGTGTCAGGGTCCTTTACTGTCTCAGGCGCACCGGCACGTTCCCATCGGTGGCCCTTTGCTCTCGGTGTCCGCTCCGCCTGGCCCATGGCTCCTTTTCTCTCCGCCTTCAGCTTTCCGTGGAGATGACCTCTCCGAGAGGCTGCCTTCTCCACCTTCCTCCTCCCCGACTCCCCTGGTGTTTTTGTTTTTGTTTTTGTTTTTTACTTTCAGATCTCAGTCTGTGATGATTGTATCTCCCTTCTGCCCTTCCATGAGAATAGAGATTGTGTAAGCACTTTCAGACGCTTACAGAGAACAGCTCTTTGCTGCCGCAGCTAAATGTAGCGGGGCCATTTGTCACATTGTCAAAGCGGGTGAGGTCCCTTTTCGGCTGGATGTCTTAGTACCGTGATTTTTATGTAGGTTTCATTATGTAGGCATGACTGATTAAGTAAATCATTGGCCATCAGTGATCGAGTCCATTTCCAGCCCCGCCCCCATCTCCCAGAAGCCTGGGGGATGGGGCTGAAAGACTGAACCCACTTTATAATCTCTTGGTTGGTTCTCCTGTTAGCCAGCCTCACCTCATGTTAAGGGCTTTCCAAAAGTTACCTCATTAACATAAACTCAGGTGCTGTTGAAACGGGCTTGTTATAAATAAATATCCTATTATAACTAAAGATGCCCCTATGGCTCCTACTAGGAAATTACAAGGGTTTTAGACGCTATGTGCTGGGTAGTATGGACAGAGACTAACTATGTATTTCTTATTATAAATCACATCACAGGTGTTCACCAAAGGACTGTATGCATTTCGGCTGTAGACAATTCATTAGCTCTAATTAAAGGGAATGTCCCTTAGCTTGGCCTTCCTTGAAGAATCATCAATGCCATCGGTTCCACCTGAATAAAGGCTTCCCTCTTTCATTATTCTGTTTACTGGTCATATGCATTGCACATACCACTCTGCTTAGAACTTGCCTTTGATGTTGGTAGTCTGCCTCCAGCTGCTCAGACTTGGAAATGAGGAGGAAGGTGCAGCATGCCCTGCAGCCGGGTGAGGAGGTTCCTTTGGGTAGACAGAGGTCAGGAGGTGAGGCAGAGGGAAGGAGCCGGAAGCACAGGGACCCGGCCTGTGGGAGGGACCTGTGTGTGGAGGGCGTGATGGAATAAGAACACATGAAGGACATGTGTCCCTGAAAATTTCCAGGGTAATTTTTTTCCCTCTGTCTTCACAAACTAATGATGCCATTTCTAACTGAGTACAAAGGCTTCACTGTGTAAAACTGAGAACTTGAACTGTCAGAAATGAGTCTCTGGAGCTTCCCAAGTGCTAATTATTTCCTGCGAGAGGTCTGCTTTTGAAAGGGAGGTTTCTCTCCTTGACCTCTCAGCCCTCCTATTTCTCTGTCTTCCCAGTTGGTTCGACTGTGCAACGAAGGCGCCCGGAAGATGGAGAGGACGGAAATGATGTACACAATTAACTCCCAGCTGGAATTTAAAATTAAGGTATTCTCGCACTTCTACGTAAATGGATTCATTACTGCCCTCACTTAAGTCTTCTGTAAATAGAGAGGCAAGTTGGGGGCAACAAAGTGGATAGGATTTGACTTTTCAAAGAAGGGCCATAAATTGATTAGAGAGAGGCTGGCAGAGGGAGTAGCAGATGCCGGGGGCAATTCCGTTCTTGCTTATGCCAGACAAAGTGACCTCTCTGCAGGCTGCAGAGTTCGGGGTTATCTAACCAGAGCATCCTCCCACCCCATCCCCGGGGAAGACACCAAACTTGGAGAAAGGGTAGTTAAAAATAATAGAATTTTAGTATGGAAAGGAGAGTTCTTTAGTATATGCAAAGTGTCCTGCAAATCAGTGGTATCCCAGGAGCTGGACTACAGTGTTCTCCCAAATCAAATAAGGACACTCCTTGTCTGGTTTGCAAAACAAGATTGTTTGTGGATTGTTCTTTGCAAATTTATTTTTCTCCCATAATTCTTTATTGACTACGTGCTACCTGTTCCTGCTTGTCTGATGCTGCTCAGAGCAGATGACGAGGTGAACAAAAAAGAAAGTGACAGTTACTGACAAATCGAGGCCACGCTCAGTCCGTTGTCGGTGGATAGCTGAGTTCTGAAAGGGTGTGAATGCTCACAATTGTGGTTCTGTTTTGTCTTATGATGTGTAAATTTCACCGAGCAACTTAAAATGACAGGTCATGTTTTTATATAGTAAAAGTGTTCCTAATTCGTGTAGTGGTTAATGATCAGCATTTCATGGCCCACTGTAGAGAGCAGATCGCTGCCCCGTCATACAGTGTGAGGGCCACTGTACAGTACAGCTATGTACACCCTCTTATTTTATAGATGAGGAGACCAATGCCCAGAGAAAAATGCGTTGTTTAACAGGTTCGCTTGGCGAGTGGCAGTAGAATCGGGGCTAGGGTCCTGATGTCCTGACTTGCAGATCGGGGTAAACTCTTCCACCACCACATCTTGACTATAAAGATTTAGTGACAGCAACATGATCCATAATTCTTAGAATAGACGACAGTGGGCACTTGTAAACCCAGTACAAATGCATACGTCCCCTTTAAAGTTACAATGCCCTCATACAGAAGTTCACAGCAATTTCAAAACCCGTCTTTCTCCCATTGCCCCCAAAGAATCTTGTCCTTCTCTGTAATTTGTTTCTAATTATTTTAGGAAAATACATCTGGTAATTGAGAAATGCCATGAGCAGCAAAAGTAAAATGAGCCTTGACTTACAAAATTTCTCCTGGGAAATGCTTGTGTCACCCCACAGCAAGCAAACCACCCCGTCAGTAGCACATGGCTGAAATCGCCTGCACATCAAATGGGACCACCAGCACTTCTTCCTTTGCCTGCTTCAACCACACCTGCCGCATCCTAGCCCCATGCCCCATCAAATCTCAGGCATGAGTTAAAACAGCAGAATCTTTCTTTTGCCACCAGGGCCCTCAAGCTCCCTGAAAATTTTTGAGTAGCTTGGAGTTGTGGCATGTTGCAGCCAACATGAGCCTTTGAGACAGTTTTATTCAGGACAGGGATGCAGCACTGTAGAAGGCAGCTTGGTAGTTCCTCAAAAAGCCAAACAGAATTATGGCATGACCCAGCAGTTCCCCTCCAAGGTGCATACCCAAGAGAACTGAAGGCGGTTGTTCAAATAAACCCTTTACATCAATGGTCATGGCAGCATTATTTATTATTGCCACATTGTGGAAACAACCCAAACATCCATCAACAGAATTGGCGAAATGATAAAAAAAATGTGGTATGTCCATCCAATGAAATAGCATTTAGCCACAAAAAGGAATGAGGCCCTGGTACGTGCTACAATGTGGCTGAGCATCGAAAATGTTATGCTGACTGAAAGCAAACAGACTCAGACGGTCGAGGATTGCATAATTCCACTGATGTGCATTGTCCAGAATAGGCATATCCGTGGAGCTAGAAAGTAGAATCGTGATTGCCAGGGCCTTGGGGGAGGGCAGAGTGGAGAATGAGTCCTTAACGCATTTGGGGTTTCCTTTTAGGGTAACTCCAGGAACAGGTTCCAGGATTAGGTAGCTGTGATCATCACACAGCATTATGAATGTACCAAAGCCACTGACTGAATCACATACATACTTTTAAATGGTTAAACTATTAATTTTACCTCAATTTAAAAAATGTTTGTTCTTCAGCATCTCTTCCTTGTCTTGCTGGCCCACAAAATTAGTCGAGTCTTAAAACCTGAGAGTTTTTCAACTGAGAGTTGAAACTATGCTGAGGCTAGTTTCCTAGGATGCCGAGGAACACAAAAGTCTTTTCTCCATGAGAGTTGTATCAGTACCTTTAGGGATATATTTTTGCTCATGAATTTCTTTTCTGGGTTTTGAGGTAGTCCTGGATTCTAGTCTTAGGGTTTCTGAACTCCAGAAATGCCCACTTAGGCTTGTTCAGATTTTTTTGTGGTCATTTTCATAATTGCTGTTCCTCCCCTTCCCCCTCCTCCAACACTGAATGAGTTATATCTTCTAACAGTCAATTCTGAAACAAAAAAAACTCATATAACATCAGATTTTTGTTTTCAAAAGAAACAGACCTGTTGAAAGCCACTCTCCGTTTTAGATATTCATTAGAAATTTATTTTTATCTGGTGGAATATGAGGAGTCCATAAAAATCAATCTATTTTAAAGACAGCACAGTAATTTGGAAAACTGTCTTTCCCCAGCCCCTAAACTAAGAGCAGCCATAAGGAGGTAGCACGTACACTGGGACTTAAAACTGTACTTGGTTCATCGGGTAGGGTCCGTGCAGGAGCAAGATAGCTCTGTGTTCCGGCAATTACACACCTTCAGCGGGACCAGACCGGACTCTCCGTTCTTTGTGGTGACCTCTTGTGGGCTGATGGGGTCACCAGTCACCTAAGCACTCTCTTCGTCTGTCGGGACTTTAAGTTTCAGCCATTCCTGTTGGAAAATCGTCTGATTTGAGATTTGGGGACTGGAAACTCTATGTACTCGCTTAATAGCAAGTTTTGAAAGTTTGAGGTCAGCCATAATCTTTCATTCTTTTTAAATCTCCAGGAAAGCAGTACATAACTGATGAGGAACCTGCTTATAGAAGTCTTTTATAAAGTTAAAAAAAATTAAGTCCTTTCTTAGCTTTCTTATTTCCTTCCTAATATCCTCAATTTCCTATAGCTATTTTTAATCATTATTCCCTGAAAAGGATGACATTTGGTTGCACTATACTTCTGCAGTTATATTTTGTGTGTCCAAGAACTTCAGTTTATTTTATGGATATAGTGTTTTAAGTCAGCTTTTTGGCAGTAAGCATTTCTGGTAACTTAAAAAAAAAGGAGCTCTCGAGGGTAAGGATTATTCTGTGGTTTTGAGAGTTTTTCAGTTGGAAACTGGAAACTGACATTTTTTTTAAAAAAACTATGTAATTTCTTGTATCCAGCCTTTTCTGTGGGATTAAGATGGATTATTTTGGGAAAACTTCATTTTCCCAACCAGAAAATAGCATGATGCTTTCCGGGGTGAATTTCCATGAGGAAAACTAGCATAAACTTAAGAACAGGTGTTCTTCAGAAGATGGCTATGTAAAGAATTAGTAGACAAATCACACATTTGAGAGGATTTTTTTCCCTTTTGAATACAGTCTGTTTAATTCATAAAGTAAATGTGGACTTTTATATTTGTTTCTTAACTGTAGTTATCTATATTTTCCTGTATGTTTAGATTTGACCTGTGGAATGTAAAATACCTGCAGTTGTTACTGATAGATTTCATTCTGAGGCGTTTTGGTTTTAGGTGACTCCTTATCAATCTTCTTTCTCAGTTGAGAGTTAATAGAAAGAGTTAATATAATACGTACTTTCCTGTTGACCCAAAAACTCCTGTTGAGTTTTAGTTACCTATGGGCAAATGCGTGTTCTTTTAATATCGGGAAATAAAATGTTCTCTTTCATTTTTTTATTTGAGAATTACTATACTTCTCTAATTCTGTTTCATTATAATATACCTATAAAATAATGATGCGCCCTGGCTGGCGTAGCTCAGTGGATTGAGCGTGGGCTGTGAACCAGGCATCGCAGGTTTGATTCCCAGTCAGGGCACATGCCTGGGTTGCAGGCCATGGACCCCAGCAACCGCACATTCATGTTTCTCTCTATCTCTCTCCCTCTCCCTTCCCTTCCCTCTCTAAAAATAAATAAATAAAATCTTAAAAAAAAAGTAACCATTATAAAATAATGATGCATGCCGTAATATGTATAATATGTTTGTGAGGTTTATAGTTTACGCACAATAACCTTGAAAGTCCTCTCATTGAGCTCTGGGTGCTGAGTGTTCCTCCTTTCACAGCCGTTTCCTCTGGTGTCGTCCTCCCGGTGGCTGGTGAAGAGAGGCGAGCTGACGGCCTACGTGGAGGACACCGTGCTCTTCTCGAGAAGGACGTCCAGACAGCAAGTCTACTTCTTCCTCTTCAACGACGTGCTCATCATCACCAAGAAGAAGAGGTAAGGTTCCTGCGGTGCTGGCTCTCTGCGCGTCCAGTTTCCAAGCCCTGCAATGCAGGTGCGTGTTAGAGGTGACCGTCCTCTGAAAACCGGAGGTGTGAGATGTGTAGTTCCTGCGCGCGGAGCCTCAGCAGCGTCTGTGCTTCCGTCCCGTTGACTCACCTGCGCAGCTGAGGCTTGAGTCGTTAGCAGCACCAGCATCAGCCAGGCTGTACTGAGCTTTTGCGGTGTGCAAACCCACGTTCTGAGCATTTTATACATTCATATTATTGAGTTCTCGTGGCATCCCTCGGGAGGGAATGCTGTTATTATTCTCAATGAGCAGTTTTCAAATCTCTGCTCTGTAGAACCTTTCCTCTGACTGAGAACAAGCAGGGGTGCCGTCTAGTGCTCCTGGTAACTTAATTTAAAATCCGCTGCACCTCATGATTGGTAGTCTAAAACGTTTCCTGTGACTGGGAAGATGTTCTCCATCCTCTAATACTCTCTTCTTAAGGGAATATAAAGTAACTCGGCTGGTTGGCACAGTGTTTATGCCCCTAGCTCCAGACTTCTGGTTGTGTACTCATGAACTGCTCTAGGGAGACATCCAGGAGGAGTACTGTACAAGCACGCGTGCGCACACGTGCACACACACACTCTCTCTCTCTCTCTCTCCCTCTCTCTCTCTCTCTCTCTCTCTCTCCCCCCCCCTCAGCTCTGCTCTTCTCTAGGGAACGTTCTAACTATACTCAGTATATGTGGGACTGTAAAATATTTTCCTGCTGGTCCTTCATGAATATTCCATCTTTCCCAGAATGTGGACTTAAACATAAATCTGGTGTGTTATTTCCACACAGGAAGGCAGTGCTAGTGAGGAGAGTTGCTGGCATGTAATAGACGTAGGGGTAGTTCATAGGGTGCAGTTTTGACAAGGTGAAGAGACTCATGGAAACAAGCTTCTAGGCATATGTAAAATATGTGTCAAAATTTACCATAAAATATTTATTTAAATTCTACTTCTGACTTGCTGACATGTTGGCTTGAGTAGTCAAACTCAGTTGAAACGGAGGCTGAGCTTTTCTCTTTGCTCCTTTTAGTCAGACTGTTATGAATGATTTCAGCTGTCTGGCTGTCCTGCTGAACTGAAAACTGTGGATGGTCTCTCCTGAAAAGCCATAATATAACTCTGAGGGTTATTTTTCATGCTTAGGAAAAGAGTGTTTCCATAACTTTAGGAAGAAATGATTTCTCTTACCTTGGGTCAGTTTAAATAGTTCTAGGACTTAAGTCAATTTTATAAATAAAAGATTGGAGAGACATTATAATTTTTGTATTTTTATGTTTTGTTGGTTTCCTATGAGATAGCATGTTTTCTTGGCATTCTTCAAGATGTTTTGTTTTGGGGAAAGAATAATTATATATATATGACTCTTCAAATGCCAGAACTCTTGACTTTTAACATCTTCCAGCTGTTGAAATATTTGCTCTGTCTCAATGGACCAAAAGCTTTATCTAAGCTTTTGATTTTACAATAAAGTATATTAAACCAATTTTAAATAAAATGTAGTTTTGATTATGATAATTTCAATAACTTGATGAAACCATTAAGGGTATTTAAACCAGGATAGTACAACTTTTATTCTTGGACTTGCATAGAACTACCTAATAAATATAGACTTTGAAAGTTAGAATTAAGGTATATGTTATTCTGTTAACTAGAATACTTTTCCCTCCATAGGAGATTTTGCCATTACATTTAATGTTGCTTTCCTAGCTATCCCACATGCATTTTCTCAGGTAAATTTGAACTAGTATTGTAATAAAAGGAACAGCAAAGTACACGCCTCCAATGAAGAGGGCAAACTGAGTACCTAACTTTGCCTTTACCGAAACTGGAGTTTCCTTGCCCTCACCATGAGCTCATCCTATTTCTAAGGCGCTCTTGACTCAGAATGGCACCGAGGCTCAAGTTGCCTAACCTACATACGTGGTGAGAGTGGCAAGCAGAACACAGAGGCTGGATAAACAGGCTTGGTTAAAAATGTACAGTATGCACAGCCGTATTTACTCTGCAGCTCCAAGGAGGCAACTACAAATGCTTCGCATGCCAGAGGCAACAGCGGAGGAGATTCAACAGCTTTCAACAAGGCAGTAATTTAGGCTTGGCCAAGAGGTACAGATAAAGGATTACTACCTGCGCCAGCTCTGCAGGACTGAGCCAGCCACCCGCTGCCTAATGGTAATTCCAGGGTTTAGTCAAGGAGCCTGCCTAGCTTCTGGATCTCCAGTGGTTTTCAGCCTCGGGGAGGCTCCCGGGCTACCGGCAGAGACAGCTTGGGAGGAGAGTTACTCTTCCTCCTTCCCAGTCTGGCAGCTGTTCTACGCCGAGTACGGCCGCAGATGTCTGGGGTGTGTGGCCGCCTCCGCTGTGCAGAGCCCCCATTACTGCTAGTGCTTGCAGAGCGTCAGCGACCACGGCTGTCTTCTAGGACAGGAATTTTCACTTTTTTTTTAGAATATCAAAAAAGAAGTTTAAAGTTTCCTTCAGCTTTGGACTGTTCATGAGTCACTATGTTAATAGTCTCTTCCACCACATTTCAAAAGGATACACGATCAGCTCAACTGTTTTGAATGAGAAAGTGAAATCTTTGGCAGTTGAAGCTTTCGCTGCAGATTACTTGGGCAGGGCACTTTTGGAGCTGAGTTCCCCACTCGCCACTCCTGAGACCTGACAACTCCCTGGCGTGGGGCTGCTGTGTGCTCTGTAGGGTGTTTTAGCAGCTCCCCGGTTTCTAGTAGCACTGTCCTCCCAGGTGCAACAACCCAAAATATCTCCAGACACTGGCATATATTCTCCGGGGACCAAATTGCCTCCAGTTGAGAACCACTGTCCTAGAGTGGTGGTGACGTGTCAACTGGCGCTGCCTCCGTAGTAGTGATGGGGTGAAAATCTGTCAGACCGGACACAGCAATAATCAATTGCCATGTTGTGCTCATAGCTTAATGGACAGTAACTTCTTATACTGTGCAGTCCCTGCCTAGTAATAACTTATTTATAATCATCTATTATGGTGTACAGACTATGTGCTGTGTACAACCTTAGGTATTAGATACTACTCTTCCCAGTTCTGCAGTGTGAATACTGAAATCAAGACCTAAAAAGTTCAAACTCTTGAAAGACTCATTTTGTAAGGTAGTTAGCTGTCTTGCTATTTTCATATACCAGCCTTATATCTGGCTTAGGTCTTCCCTTCCGATTTATTCTTTAGATAAAAACAGTTTTTCTCAAGCCCTGGCTGGCGTAGCTCAGTGGATTGAGCTCGGGCTGCAAACCAGGCATCGCAGGTTCGATTCCCAGTCAGGCCACATGCCTAGGTTGCAGGCCATGTCCCTCAGCAACCGCACATTGATGTTTCTCTCTCTCTCTCTCCCTTCCCTCTCTAAAAATAAATAAATAAAATCTTTAAAAAAAAAACAAAACAGTTTTTCTCCCCGGCTGCTGTAGCAAAGTACCACACAGTAGGTGGCTTAAAGCAATAGCACTCCATCCTCTCACAGTTCCGGAGACAGAAGTCTGAAATCGAGATATTGACAGGCCACACCCTCTCCGAAGGCTCTAGGAAGGAACCCCGCCTTGCCCCTTCCAGCTCCTTGTCACTCCTGGGGTTCCTTGGCTTGTAGCAGCCTAACTCCAGTCTCTGCCTCCATCTTCACATAGCTTCCTCCCTCCTGTGATTCCATGTCTCTAAACCTGCTCTCCACCGTATGAACACACAGGTTACTGCATAGAGGAGCCACTCTGCTCCAGAACCATCTCACCCTAACTTGATTACATCTGCAAAGACCTTGTTTCCAAATATGGTCAAAGGCACAGGCACCAGGGGAGAGGGCTTCAACATATTTTTTAGAGGGCACAGTGCTACTCACTCTCCTCTCCCAGCCCTTCGTCACTAATGTTTTAATCTAGTTCTAGAACAGGCCTTTATTTTTCGAACACTGATGGATGCCGTTTTTCATAGTTTGGGAGGGCCATTGCAGTTACGTGACTTCCACACCTCTCCTGGGTGGTCGTGCAGGTTTTCTTCATTCGTCTTCTCCTTCAAACGTGGTCCTTCTCCAGCGTCTATTCCAGGGCTTCTGTCTAGCTGGTTGCTCCACAGTGAACCTGAAAGATGACTTTGACTCCCTGTTCCTCACTGCACCTCCCTACTCAGCCAGTCTCCATTCTTCTAAGCAGCCCGTGAAATTGCTTCCCTCACATTGCCACTGCCCTGGGACCCCACCTTGAATCTGCCATTGAGACACATCTGACTGGATTCATGCCACCATCCCTCCACCCATTTTACATTGCACAGCCAGAGTGTGCTTTTCAGAAGACAGACCTACGCAATTCATCCCTTGCAAACTGCCCTTCCGTGGTTTTACCTTGCACTTAGTATAAAGCCTCACTGAAGCACCTTTCTGGCCACCAGGATCTGGCACATGTTTCTTTCTCTGCTTAGACCAGGGGTGTCCATCCTGTGGCCCATGGGCTGCATGCAGCCCAGGATGGCCATGAATTTGGCCCAACACAAAATTGTAAATTTACTTAAAACATTCTGAGACGTTTTTTGTAATTATGTGTCACAGTGTATTTAATGTGTGGCCCAAGACAATTCTTCTTCCAGAGACACCAAAAGGTTGGGCACCCCTGGCATTCTCCCTGCCCCCTAATTCCTCTCCACCCCAGACCTTTTCTAGGCAAAGTCCTTTTCATTGTTTAGGTCTCAGATTAATTGTCAAACCCATTGGGAGTTCTCCATTCCTCTAGAGTAGGTTTATTTTGGCTGCTTTGTGGCCCCATAAAACCGTTTTCTTTGCCATAACATTTGTGTTACCAGGTGTTCATCTCTTGTTGACCTTTGCATCCTCGGTGCATAGCCCGATGCCTGTTCCATAAAGTTCATTTGTAAATATCTGTTGAATGTCAAATGTTAATGGCAAATGGCACCAGATGTTAGACCTTGGTTCTTGAGTTAGGCTAAGAAAAGAATTCAGCACCAAGACTCAAATACGAGTGACAGTTTTAGACAGTCACAGAGGTAGAAGAAGTGAACCGTGGAAGAAGTGAGCCAGCATGGCTGTGTGGACTCAGGAAACAAGTTACAGAGGCAAAAGAAGGGCCTTTGGAGCTTAGGAGAAAGGCTAAGATAACGTGCTTGGGAGAAGGAGACGGGGAAGGCGTCGGGGTGCTCCAGCGAGACAGGGAGAATGCAAGAGTGCAAGGTCACAACGGTCCTTCCTCTGAAGTGCTTTTATCTGTCTTTCAAAGGTGGGGGCTTTAGGGGAGGTCTCAGGGGAGGATCTCAGTAGACTATTCATCAGCTTTCCAGGTGTGTCTTTTCATGGTCATGGTCTCTATTGATTGGTCGGTGCCAGGGCAGAGGGTCATTAGTCATGGCAGCTGGCCCTGGTCTCAGCCATGGCATCACTTCCTCTGGTTTTGCTGCTTTTCTGAGACTGGAGCTGAAACACCACTGAGGCCTACCTGGTATCTCTAGTTTATCCAAAACTGTCACTGTGGCCAGCAGACCCAAAGCTTTGTCTTAAGAAGCTATTTGATGTGGACCAGAGCCTTATTGTCCTGGGGACTTAATGCTTAAGGGAATGGTCATGCAAAGGCTGGTATGGGAATTATATGAGGCCATTCTCCAGCCCCCTTGTTCCTTCTCCAAGGGGGTTTACCACAGGACTAGCGACATGCCAGGGGAGGAAAGGTCAGGAGAAGGTCTGAGCCACGTGATCAGCAATATGAAAGGTCAGGGGGTCTAAACCGCACGGCCAGTGAAATGCTAGAAGAGAAAAGGTCACCGTGGTCCCACCCCAGTTTTGCCCATTGCTAGGTACCTGGGGCTTTCCGCCCTGGTAAGTTTCATACTTGGCATCAGTCCTACTCCACTCATGCCTGTCTAACTGTATCAAACCAATCATGTGGATGATTAAATATAAACAATTCCAGTGAATGCATTACTCAGTGGACAGCCTCCTCTCATTTCACCCCCAAGCTAACATGTCTTTGAATGTTCTTTTATGTGATTTTTGCATTCTACTCCATTATGTAATCCTTTTTAAGTAAATATTTTTAATTAGTTTTGGCAAAAACAAATCTGGAACTTGGTTTATCATGGGGCCTCTGGAGTTTCACCGACAGAAGACAACCAGATTGTTAGGACTATATTTCCAAAGCGGTGCTCTGTAGAGGAGGTTTTCGGGGCTCACTTTTGTTTCGTGCTATTGTGTCAACCAGTGGTTTGAGCTGCAAGTAAAAGTGTACTCATACAGAAGGGTTAAACAATAAAAAGTTGAGCTGTCATACACGCACATACACGCACAATAAGAAGTCGGGTGATTTGGGGAAATCCTCCCTATTGTATTCCTCTTAGGGCAATTTACTATCTGACCTCTTTAGAAAGCTTTTGGCTGTATATAACAGAATTCCCACATAACAGTGGCTCAGACATGGAAGGCATTCACTTCTCTCTCCAGACATGAAGCCTGAGGGTGGTCAGCTGGGGCCCAGAGGTCACCAATAACCCAGCTCCTTTCCATTCTTCAGCTGCTCCTAGTATGGAGCTTCTGGGTTGCAGGTGGCTCCTGAGGGCGGCATGACTTCATTCAGGATCAGAGACGGGAGGCTGGGGTGAAAATCAGAGGCTGAGCCAAGGGGCTCTGTCCTCAGGTGGCTTTTCTTTTTATCAGCAGAGGAAAACCTTTGCCAGACAGTCCCCAGAGGACTTCTTACATGTCATGGGTGAGTCTTGGGTCACAGGACTTGTTCTTAGGGAGGCCGGGAAAGCCAGCAGGTGATAAAGGGAAAAAGGAGAGCCAGGATTGCTTTGGCTCTGCCACGAAGGGGCTGGCACCCTGGGGCTTGGTGGACAAGAACGTGGGGGGCTGGCAGCGGACTAGATCACATTTCCAGTCACAACAAGGAGGTCCTTCTTTCCCCAGGGCACCACATAACATTCGAGTAGTTTGGGAAATGGGAAGAGCTCTTCAAAAGAACTAACACTTTGCCTTTAGGATGAATGGGGGTGGGGAGTGTTCGGTTCAGTGGAGAAAGAAGTGATTGGAGATTCCGAACCCACTTCCTTTCGGCCGGCCTTCCTCCTCCAGCTGGGGTTCCCGTGAGTGTCTCCTTGGCAGTGCCTTTTCGCTCCCACCAGCGCAGGCGCACCCCTCAGCGCGTCTGGGTGTTGGCCAAGGCACCAAAAGAATGCTGAAATCCAGTCTAGTCTGGTTACCTCCAACGGTAACCATGTTGGAATATGTTTTCTTGTCCTGGGTTCTCTGCCCATAAATGATTTAACCGTGATGGTTTTGGGCAGCCCCGAAAGTAACATGAGCAAGTAATTGGAATAGTGATGGTGGTGATGAGACCTGTACTATTGAGCATCTCGTTCACTGAGCTCGGCATGCACGTGCAGCGTATCACCAAGTCGTCAGAGCGGCCTTGCGTCACCTCCACTGCACAGATGAGGGTGCTGAGGTGGGGACAGAAGGAGTCTTTTCTAATGTCTCAGCAGAGCCGAAATTGTCTTTAGAGCCTTGTCTCTAAACAATTTATTTATTTCTTGACTTCATTTTTGTAGAATATTTCTCACCATTCTCCATCCTGCAGTGTCATTGGGAAAAACATCCTAAAAGCTCGCACCTTTTTGGGTTGTTTTGGTAAACACATATTCCAAAGCAGGTTTTTCTGTTCAGTGAGTGTGTTTATGGCTGTGCAGGTTGTAGGAGGAAATGAGACCCTGTGCCAGACTGCATTCGTGAGCTTTCCTGTGCCTTTAGCTAATCCAGCATCAGAGTGTGAGGAAAAGGTTTTCCTCCTCACAATATTTCCTTCCCGCAGACAGTTAGCCAGTAGGTTTCCACCTCCTCATTCCCCTTCCATAAATATTGTGTATATTGACATAACTTGAACTTTGTGACACATTACGAGCCCTCGGGGTTTAAAGAAAGGATTTTCTATAGTAGAATACTACCAGATCAGTATCACAAGTTCAGGGAGTTCAGTTCCAACTTGCGTCTCCCCAAGTAGTTTGAACGGCCAGTGGCTTAAAGCTGTGCGCGCCCCGTGGAAAGGGTCATGGCCTGGTTTGTGCGTTTTTCCATTTTGAAGCCTTGCCCATTGCAGAAGTGGAGTCACCTGACACTGCCTCTCTTCCTCTGCAGAATAAACCCCTTCCTCGGGAAATCAACTTAAAGAGTATCTTGGATAAAGGAAAGGCAATAAGACTGACTCAAAGCTCTTTTATTCCTGCAACATAAAACTTGGTTATTTCTGACAACTGTGATAGTGGGTTCTAAATTCAAGACGGTGAGATGGGGTGAGGGAGAAGTGAGCGCTCCCTTTCCCTTTTCCTCCCCCTCTCTATCTCTGGTCTCCCCGAATGCCCTTGATTCCTCTCCTGATTCCTCTCTGTGATGGTATTGTGTCCACTGTTCTGTAAGAAGAGTTGATGTTGCCATTCAGTGTTGAAAGTCGCCATGACCGAGGAGCACCGTATCAGTGTCTGGGATCAGACAACACCGGGCTGAAATCCTGGCCGTGGGATCTTGGGCAAGTTACTCTTAGCCTCTCAGAACCTCAGCATTCTTATCTGTAAAATGGGAATAATAATTCATCCTCTTCATGGAATTTCTGTGAGAATTAAATGAGCTAGTGCACATGAAGTTCTTACCACAGTGAATGCTCTCTGCCGAGTGACTGATACCTGCTGAGTGGCATTATTCCCAGCATTGTGCTTCTCACTTTCAAGATTAAATTATTGCTCTCGGCTTCTAGAACATTTTATTGTTTAAGAAAATAGTTTGAAACCTTTAGCCATTGCTATTCATCTGAAGGTTGTGGAGCACTCTGGGGTCAAACCAGGATTTATGGCCTGAGGAACAAATGTACTTAACTCCATCCCCTTCCTTCCCCCCAGATCAGGAGTCCATGTCAGATGGCAAGTGAGCAGGAGAGAACCATCGACCTACTTTGTATTATTTAATAAGTTGATGTGAATCGTGCACACTTTGGTAGCAGTGGTTTTGGAATAAAGAGCCGGTAGCCCAGCTCCTTTCCATTCTCAGCTGCTCCAAGTATGGAGCTTACAACATCCCTCAACTGATTAGGAGACACTATAAAAGTAAATTCAGTATATTTTCCCCTTTCATTCAAGGAGGTCAGTAGAAGTACACTTAAATTGGAATGTGGAGATTACTCCAGTAATTTGGAATAACTTTGTTACCACTTTAAGAAGGTATTTAACTTTCTCTTCGGAGCTTCTTTAGTTCTCATTACACCAGGGGGAAGGCTTCAGTAAGTTGCCAGCAGCCTCTCTGTCAGGACCCTGGGTTCAGGGCATCCTGTGGGCCCCGGGGAGGTCCCAGGTTGTGGAATCTGGGGATCATGGTGACAGGAATAGGGGCTTGGTGGTTCTGCTGTGGGCCACTGGCCGTCTTCTTTGGTGACAGTGAGTCACAACAGATCCTTATCTTGCCAATGAATGTGAGTCTCGTCTCTACTATTTGTTATATTCTTGACAATGAAATAGGAAGCATGGGGCGAGCTTGTTAGTCTTCAGACTTATTTTGAGGAGCTGAGCAAGAAAGGCTGTTTGAACTCAGTTTCTGGATAAATATCACGCCTTGTTTTGCTGGTTGGAGCACTTGGCCAAATTATTAATTTAGCTCGGATCATGCTTTTCCACTGTAATAGCTAACATTTATTGGCTGTGAGCCAGGCATGAGTTTGGGAGCTTTGCATACAATAATAAATCTTCACAACATCCCAAAGAGATTGGTATTATTATCCCCAATTTACAGATGAGAAAACTGAAACCAGAGAGGATCAGTAACTTGCTCAAATCACAGAGTGGGTGATGGATAGAACTGGGATTTTTACAGACATTCAAAATCAAGTCTGTACTCTTAACTGCTATACTGCACTGATTACTTTAAAATCGTGTATTATTTCACTGAAAACTTTTTTGTATCATTCCAACACAAACCTTTAAAATTGAAATCAACTTCAGTCACGTGAAAAGTGTTTTGATCTCTTAGCTCAAAATACGTTTTCGTATAGTCCAATATTCTCTATCCCAATAATGTTTAACCAGAGTGTTTTTATTCCAGTTAAGCACAAGATCAAATATGGGGATTTAGAAATCACATTTGCAGATGGAAAAGAGAAACAAGTTAACATCCGCAGAGGAAGAATTCTCATATGTGTCCTGAAGGACGGCAGGAAGAGTGCTCTTTGATCTAATAAAACCCCTGTACTCCCTCGGATCAGTGCACCAGGAGATTGGCAGAGCCCAGATAAATGCCTGAGAGAAAAGCCAGAGGGCCTTGGAGAGGATCTTGGAAAATGTCCCCAAAGAAGGATGATTAGCCATGTTACAGAGGCATTAGAAGAGGAAGATAGAATTTCAGGAGGTCACAAGGGCTCAACACCATCAAATGTAATAGTGTAGATGCCAAGAAGAGCAGTGAAACCCACTACAGGCATTGGGGTTGGTGGGGCGTGGGCCATGATGACCTCGGGGAGCAGTTTCCCGGGCCTTCAGGCACAGGGTCTGAGACGGGGAAAAGGCATACAGCCGCTGGCTGAGGAGACTTTGTCTTGACACCATCAGGTGCAAGTAAGGGTCTTTTCAAGATAGGGAAGCTGTGTACCTGTCTTATAGAGAGCCTGGGGAAAGGGAAAGGAAGCTACTGAATAGGTTTTAGAAAAACATACCTAGCTCAGCGATATATGCAGGAAAATGTGTTTTGTTTTGAACAATTCTTGATAGCATCTTTTCTTTTAACTTTAACTCTTTTATAAAAGGCAGTATTGGGGGTGCTGGTTGGGTTTTCAGCTGTGAGATTTCAGCTATGAAAGAAAGTTCCGGAACAACAGCGAAGAGGAATGTGAGACAAATGATAGCAGGCTGTGGGAAAGCAGGCCTCTGCAGCCTCCCCTTCCCCTCACGCCCCTCTCCCGTCGCTCCTCACATGCTCCCGACTCTGTCTGGGTCAGCTAGCCTATTTCCCGTTCTTGGTCATCCTTAATATGTACTTGAGGTGTTTGCTGATAAGGGTTATGGCGGAAACTCTCCCTAAGACATTTTCATGTTTCGAAGTGCCTCCCTGGTCACAAGGCCACCCAGGTGCCTCTGAGCCCAGCAGGAGGGCCTGTTCTGTCACTGCCCTTCTTCGGGACTCGCGGACCCAGAGCCTGGGTCCAAGCAAATATCTTGGTTTAGAGTGAGATTGGGACCCAGACCTGTGTGTTTTTCAGACATTTTCCCCAGATGTCCCAGTATTTGTTGACTAGCCCATGCACTCCCCACAGATTTGAAATGGCACCTGTGTCGTGCCCTGGAAAGTGTTTGGCATCGTTTGCCAGCACGCTGTTCTGCTTTGCTGATGGACCTGTCAGCCTGCGCCCCAACCTGTCTTTGGATTTCTGGAGCTTTACAGTGTGTTTGCACTCGGCCATAAGGCTTCTTCACGCTTACTCTTTTTCACAGCCTTTCTGACTGTCCGTACGTGTTTATTTTTGTGTGTGTGTGTTTTAAAATCAGCTTGATCCTGTCCCCTCCACACTGCCTTCCACCCCTCAAGAAAGCCCCATTTGTATCTTTGTTTGGATTGTGTTAAAATTAACATATTAACTTAGGAAGAATTGATACTTGTATAATATCAAACTTTCCTAGTTATTCAGGCCTTCTTCTGTAGTACAGCATTTGAAAGCTATCTTTTAATAACAGAAACTGGTTAAGTTTAATCCTAAATATTTTACATGTTTTATGGCTATTATAAGTAAGATTACATCTTTTCTTTTTCTGAGTGTCATCAGTATACAGGAGAGCCTTTTTTCTAACCCGGCCACTTCATTGAATTTACTGTCACCTTGTAATATGTTTTCAGTCTTTGATGTCATCTGAAAATTATCAGTTGTTTGTAGGGGAAAAAAAAATTCCTGTAGTCCCACAGTCACTTCGTCTGTACAAGTAGGTCTGCACAGACACCTGGAGTGATGGTAGCCTTCACAGTTCTGCACTTACTATTTTTAAATTAAAAAATTTTAATATGCATTTATGCCTTGAATTGTGAAATATTTCAAATGTACAGAAAATTACCAAACACTAGCATGTCTGACAGACATATCTGGTCTGACACTAAACTTTTTGCCATATTTATCAGGTCTTCGCTTTTTAAGCAGAAAGCCCAGTCTAATACTGCAGGTGCACCTAAAGCCTCTTTGCCATTGTTCCGCCTTCCTCCTCCTCCTTCCAGAGGAAGTCCTGTGCCCAGTTCGGTGTCTGCCGTCCTGCGCTGCCCACGGCGTATAAGTTTATATGGAGTTTTGCCGTTTTAAAAATGTATGTTCATGCACTTGTCAAACGTTGCTCTGACTTAAAAGTAGTGAGTACGTGCCCATTACAGACAATTCTAACCTTTACAGAAATTTATAAGACAGAGGGTGAAAGTGCTCTACAACACTCACTTTAAGAAAGCCACTGTTCACCATAAAGTGTATCGTTTTTTCAACCCGTGCTGTCAGGTTGCATTTAGTAGAACCCAGAACTATCTGAGCTGCTTAGCAGAAGGTCTTCCTGAGGGAAGAGTAATGTGGTAGGATTTACCATCATATCCTGTTCTCTATCAATAGTTCTTTATCTTCTTTAGAAAAGAAAAGATTCTCAACAAAGGTTACGGGACTCTCAGTGGGTTTTAGCCGGGAGACCAATCCTTGTTTATACCTCAGAGCAACAGACTGACAGAGACGTGATCTCTGCACCCGATAGCGGGCCCAGCTTGCACAGAGCAGACAGCCTTGAAGAGCAGCTGGTAAACTTGGAGCACATATAAGACAATCAGAGGAAGTCTACATATAAACTTCTCTATGCGAGGAAAGGTGGTTTTTCCATTTGCCTTTTTCTGAGCAATTTAACTTCCTAATTACATGACTCAGATTGTTTCAGAGGCTGTGCAGACCGTATGTTTGCTGAGTGCTGGAGACAAACACGGGGAAGTGCGATTAGCATCAGCTTCCCTCAGGAAAGGGGTTCCTTTCCCAGCCCAGCCTGGCCTGTGTTCTCCTCACTGGACATGGGCGAGTGAGCAGCGGAGGGAGAGAAGCTTGGACAGTGCTGCATCTGACTGTGGGCCCCCCTATTCCTTCTGCCTAAGCATATATTTTAACTAAGAATATAATTTTAGTCTCCGTGTCAGCATGAGAGAGCGAGATAGTGGGTGCTGACCAATGTTAGGAGAAGGAATTCCATTCAATATTAGGCAGATCTGGAAAGGGGAAAATATGATTATTTGGAATCTTTATGAGATTAAGTGTGTGTGTATGTGTGTGTGAGAGAGAGAGAGAGCATGAACAGTGAGCAGGCTAGCAAGAGTGAGCTGCTTTTCAGTATTTGTTTTATCGGGTTTGAGTAATAGCTGACAAGGACAGATATTAAATAAAATCAAATCATTCTATATTAAATGTATTAAAAGAGCAGTGAAGAAGTTATAAACATTATATACTGTATGATGAAGGTGTTTAGGGGGCTAGATAAAATAAATGATGTTGGATGATTGCTGTTGAATCAGTTAAAAAGACAAACAAACGTTTCCTGCTTCTTCTTTTGGACTCAGAGCGCGAGAACAGCGGGCAAGCCCCCTGCTCGGGCGTGTTCAGTGACGCCGATGTGTGGATGTGTAGACACAGACACCTGGAGGTGGCCCTTCAAAGCCACGGGTGAAGTGGCTGCAAGTCTCGATCCAAACTGGAATCCGAGAGAGCAGGCATGAACCGGATCAGCAGTCACCCTAGCTCTTAATGGCCTTGAGGTTGTTATCGTTTGGAGAACAATAAAAACATTCTGTTATAATTTATCTACTTTTTCTGTCCCTAATTACCCCTGCAGACGAAGACTCCAAGCATTGATGAAACACAATAGCCGGTATTATTTGTAGTTAGACAAACACTGGGGAAAATAGAAACTCCAAAAATTAAGAGAAAAAAAAGTGTTTAGGTAGTTTATTCATATTAGTTTACATTAGTTTTCTGTGAACTCTTGGTCTTGAATTCTGCTGGGGAATTCTGCCTAACAGGTGAAACTACTTTATGCTAGAGACTTCTTGGAATGTGAGTCATCCTGAGTGATTGCTTTGTTGAATATACATTTCTTGGCCTTTCGTTTCTTTGGAAATGCCAAGATACCTCTTCAGCATCATTGTTTAGGGTACTCCCTAAACACCCATTTGCACAGCATCGGGGTTCTCGGATTTTTCTGTCTGAACCGTATTATTTAAACTGGAAGTGAGTGTCTCTGACTGTCGGGCAGTCTTTTTGCCTCGTGAGCTGGACCGAGAGTAGCTAGAAGGTGCAGAGAGAGAGGACTATAGCAAGGAAGGCTTCCTCATCTACGTTTGCTCTTGTTGCTGGGTTTTGCTTTTATTTGCTTGTTTAGTGTTATATCTTCTGTCCTGGCATACTACATCCCTGTCCGAGATATCTAAACAAGCATTATAAACTTTTTCTGCTCTTCCAAAAAACCGTTTCTGGTAAACATGGTCTTTCAAACATGTAACCTTATTTGTCTGTAAAATGTATCATTCTCTTTCCTCCTTTCATAAAAGTTGTTGTGAGCTTTGCTAAACCTCATTTGGATGTGAGAAACTGTTCTGTATCCTGAGTGTTTGTGGGCAGTTTCAGGAGAGCTTTGGGGATGACCTCGCCATGTGAACTTTCCATAATACAGATTGTTACCCTAGCAACAAAGGGCTTGATCAGAACACAGTATTCTGCTTTTCTGTATGATAACTGTGTTTGCTGGTTTTGGTTTTTGTTTTTTTCAGGGGACAATCTATCAAACTAAATTGTACAAAAGATGATAGTTTTTCAGGGAGAGTTATAAGGGAGTGGTTGACAGGCAGCTGTTAGCACTGAATGAAAGAAATTCTAAGAAATCTTGAGCAAATGCCTTACTCTGGAATTCCTTGGACAGTTGACTGGGCATATGGATTTTTCCTTCCTCTTTATTCCCCTAACTTCATAC
Source organism: Tonatia bakeri (assembly GCA_004024845.1). Classification (NCBI taxonomy): domain Eukaryota; kingdom Metazoa; phylum Chordata; class Mammalia; order Chiroptera; family Phyllostomidae; genus Tonatia; species Tonatia bakeri. The sequence goes on along the minus strand of PVIA01006024.1, from coordinate 25,214 downwards.
ATTTATGATCATGATTAAATAAGACAGCAACTGGACATTGCTCCTAGAATATTCTTGAATTTATTGCGTAGTCATCCATTTATTCGCCAGTTACTTACTGAGCTCTCTCCCATGTTCAGCTGCAAGGGTACGTATTCACAGTAGAGGGAAAGCTGTATCTAAACAGGGTTGGGGTTTTTCAAGGAGTGGAGGGTGCATGCAAGGAGCAATTATAACCAAGAAATCCAAGTGGGGTAAGTCAGTATGCATAAATGAGAGCACACGAAGGGTTGAGGATGGGAGAAAGGTGGTCGAGTCAATGGGTCGGAGGCACAGGTGCGTTGGAGAATTGCTGCGGTTGATTGGAAGAGGTGATTCGGGGAGACAGACAGTGCTGGTTAGTCATGTTTGGCAGTGGGATTACAGAGAGGTCGCAGTTGATAGTAATGACAAGGTCTGTGCTGTGACAGTGTGGAGGGGTGGGTGAAGTACGGCGGAGGACAAGCTCTTTAGAGAAGTCAGGAGAGGCCAGGCTAATGGGAGGCTCTGCTACCTGGAAATTCGAGAAAGAAGTGGTGCTGGAGAAAGGCAGCCAGCAGCTACACTCACGAGGGAGGTTGAATAGTGGCCCAGGGGTCTGTGAATGGCTGGGACTGTCGGGAGAGAGTGACAGCATGCACTTCAAAGCGGAGGACTTTTTGGGAGGAGGTGCCATTGTCTAGAAGCAGCAACGAGAAGCAAGCAGACAGAGAGCCTTTCCGGTGAGGTGGTGTTCTCTAGGGACGGTCACGTTTCTTTTGAGGCAAGAGGGTAAAGGGAGGGTTTAGGGAGGAGGATTTAGGAGGTTTAGCTGGATTCCCTAAATGAGGGGCATTATCAGGGGGCACAGTACAAGGGGTTCTGGAACCAGCCGAGGAGCTCAGGGAGGCAGGGCCGGGTTAGGCACGTTCACGGTGCCAGGGATGCGATTCCAGGGGAAGGATGAACAGTGGCAGAAGCAGGGATGGAGGGGATAGTCCTGCTGGTTTCCGAAGCAGGTGGTGAGGCCGTGCGTGTTGGAGAGAAGGCTGTCTGACCAGAAGCAAGCAGACCTCTGGGTCTCCTCTCCCCTCCTGAGCCTGGTGGTTTGGAGGCTGGGAGTGAGGCCTTGTTGTGTAGCACGTGGGTACGTTTTGGATTCCCTCTTCATTCTTACGATAGAGGCAGGGTGGGGGAATGCACTTTACTTATTGGAGCACGATCACAGAGCGTGCATGTGCCACTTATCACAGTTCCAGGGTACTCTAGAGTGAAAACTGGACGGTTTGTATGTTTTCATACAATTGAGCGTATTATAGAAAAATAGTAACTAGTAGGTCTGACGGGGAGGACCATACTGATTCATGATCAGTAGATACCATTTAGACTCCGATTAATATTTTAAAGTACGTCATTTTCTTTCTGCCTCCCATTCCACCACCTTCCCCTAAAATGTGACTTGAGAAGCGACCAGGCACCACAGTCTCATCCACTAAAAATCATTGGGTTCCATTCCCTTTTCCTTACAGTGAAGAAAGTTACAACGTCACCGACTACGCCTTAAGAGACCAGCTAATGGTGGAACCCTGTGGCAACGAAGAGCTCAATTCTTCCCCGGGGAAGAACAGCGCCACCATGCTGTATTCGAGACAGAACTCCGCCAGCCACCTCTTCACGCTGACCGTGCTCAGCAACCACGTGAGCGAGAAGGCGGACATGCTGCTGGGGGCTGACAGTCAGTGAGTACGGCGGGGGGAAGCTGCCTTGGTGTGCGGACACCCCGGAATAGTGAACAGTAGCCACTGTTCACTTTTCTGTTGAGTACCTATTGTGAGCCAAGCACTGGGTCTAGCTGCTTTGTACAGATGCTCATCTTTTCATTGTGAGCCTCTCAGTGTTTGGAGAGATGGGTATTATTTTTGCTTCAGGAGTCCTGCTGTAGCCTCCCCTTATCCTCTGGGGATATACTCCAAGACCCCCGGCGGATGCTGGAGTGATGAAGTTTTAGTTTATAAATGAGACACAGTAAGAAAGTAGCAACTGACAACAAATAAAATAGAACAATTATAACAATATGCTGTAATGAAAGTTATGTGGATGAGGCCTCTACCTGGAAATACCTTACTGTCCTGTACTCGCCCTTCCCCTTGTGATGGTGCAAGACGACACGAGGCCGTCACGGTGGGGCGAGGCGAGCCGAGTGGCGCAGGCACTGGGACACAGCGCGAGGCTGCTATTGACCTTCTTACGATTCACCTGCCATGTGCCTCACCAGCAGGCAGCATGTACAGCTAGAACATGCTGGGCAAAAGGATGATTCCTGTCCAGGGCGGGACAGAGCAGAACAGTGCGAGATTTCTTCAAGCTTCTCAGGACAGCATGCAATGAAAAACCTATGAATTGTTTATTTCTGGAATTCTCTATTTAATATTTTCAGACCTTGGTTGGCCACAGGTAACTGAAACCACAGGAAGCGAAACAGCAGATAAAGGGGCACTGCTGTTCTTTAGGTGGTGTGATTTTACGTTTAGAGTGTTTTAAAAATTATTTTATTTTAATCATACTCACCTTCCTTCAACCAGACAGCAAAAAGCCCATCAGTTCCCCTCAGGAGATACTCGGTTGGGAGAACATATTGATGAATCCTTTCCTGTGCAGAGTGTGTGCGGGGGCCAACCGGTCACCCTGTTTGTGCCTGGGGGTCCATCAGCAGCTAGTGCTTAGTCCATCCTCACCCGGGATGCAGGGAGGGGGCCTTCATTTTCAAGTCCACCCTTGTGATTTGTTCTGCTGAGAGACAGTCGACCAATTCATTTGTACAGAAACTGCAGACCTGGTCTTGGAACAGTTACTGTAAGCAGGTGTTACATTGAGTCCGAGGGTGGATCTGTGGAGGGAAGAAGGAGTTCCCCAATTCTCTGGCCTCCAGCGTCCCTCCACACGTCTCCCACCCACATGCCCCAAGGTTCCCGCGTGCTGTGATTGAAACAGATCAGCAGCTGGTGAGTAATCTCAGGACTTTGGCGAAATCCTAGTGAAACTAAACCCAAAGAACATGTCTGTTTTTTGAGAGTATTTAACAGTATGCCTGGGTCATGAGAGACATACATTAAAAAAATGGTTAAAATGAGAAAGCATTCATTTATATAAAATGTGAAAAAATTGTACATCTCTTGGCACTAGAAGCAATGCAAAGGTTGGAGAAGCCCAAGAGGGACAGGTTTAGGCAAAGATTTTTAAGTTTTGATGAAAACAGCCAAAATCGAGGGTTCCAAATGAACTCGAGAGTTAATAGTGTGAATGAATAAGAAAAGGAGCTTCACCATGTGTTTGTTTGTATGACAAAGAAATACCTTTCTCTAAAGGTGCTGGAGTTCTTGCGCTGAAACCGCTGAAAAGCCCGGAGACACTGGCATGCGTGCCCTGTATGTTTGCCCCTCTGGGGAGGGGGCGCCGGGAGGGGTGTGGGGGTTGCTGGTGTGTGCAGGTGACCAGCAGGAGACACGTCTATGCCCAAGACTGAAGAAGGCATTTCTTCACCTTAAAAAGTGATTAGACCCCTTGGCCAATGAGGACAGTGCTAGACTCCTTTTGAGCAAGCCTCTCTTAAAAAAAGTCTAATACTCATGTGTCTGAGCTTTGGATTTTAAAAGACTTTAAGGATAAAAATGTCTTAAATATTTTGGAGGTCAATGCTTGCCCAGATGTTCTAGAAAATTCTCAGAAACTAGAGATTTTCTTTCTTCACTTTCAGTTGGTAAAGTTGAAAGTGTTGGTTTTGCTTTGCGTTTTCTCTTTCTCTGTGTTTATAAGGACTGTTTGTTTTTTATTCAGGCCTTGCCAACATATCAGCAGAGTTCTTCCTGACTGTCTTGTTTATAATTTATGTAATCTTCACCACTTGTCTCTGAGATTGCTTGAAAGGAGTAGGGAGTGAAGTGACGTGTTCAATTCCTTTACACTGAGGCTGTATCATTTCCTGGGAGACTCCACCTGCCTTCTGATCATTCCATGGGCTGAATGGGTGTTCATTTCCTCAGCCAGGAATATGCTCAGAATATCTAGTTATGCCGCCTATAAATTCATGGGTATGACTCATATGTGTAGTGCTTTAATTAATAGGGACAGGACATTCCAGAAAGGGCATGGGGCAGATGTCTCACTGGGTACGGAGGGAGTGACTCCCTCCCCCTCCCCCACCACCAACTCAATTACAGTTCACAAGTAAATAACTGTACAAATACTTTTAAGGGCAAAGACATAAAGTAGCCATTGGCGTTGAAAGAAAATAAATTACAGGCACATGCACTTTCCTTTCAGAACAATAGGGTGTTTTAAAAGTCTAGCAAATTATTGTATGTCATATTTGGAAATGTTCAGGTCATTTCTGGGCTACTTGGTTTTGAACAGTCAGAGTTTGGGTCTATGTATAATGTTTTCTTTGCTTCTGAGATCTGCAAATGTATAGGAGATTATGTTCTGTCTCTTTTGTACATGGTTAACATGGTTCATTAGTAATCTAGTTGAGGGTTTTTACCACCACACTGGCCTTGAGTAATTATAGAACTTCAGGCCAGTCACGTGCATCCTTGGACTATTCACTCTTTGATTTGAAAAGGAATAGGATTCACTTCCGACCAAGGTGGCAGTATAGACAAACATGCCTCACTGCTCACACAACCACATCAAAATTACAACCAGAATGTGGAACAACCATCACACACAGCCATCAGGAGTTGAGTTGAATGGAAGTCTTACAGCTATGGAATTAAAGAAATCATGGCCACCCAGACTGGTAGGAGGGTCACAGACATGGAACGTGCTGGTCCCTCACCCACGTGTGGTGGGTAAAAATTCAGGAGGGATACCTCAGGAGTGAGGAGTCCCAGACCCACACCAGGCCCCCAAGTTCAGGGTTCCAAAGCCAGGACTATAAGTCTCCACAACTTCTGGATGCAAAAACCAGCAGGGATTGAGTCACTGGAAGAAATTGCTAGAGCCCCAAGCAGTTTCTCTTAAAGAACCAAACCATGGATTCACCTACTCAGACTTATTTCCTCTGAGCTTCAGCACTGGGGTAGCAGCTTGAAAGGCATCAGTGTTATACAGGGAGAAACTGAAGTGTCTGACATCAAGGTGAACAGAGGCCATGGTAAACCCTCCCTCACCAGTGGACCGGCAAGCTTGTGCCATATCTGAAGACTCCATCAACCTGCCTAACACCTTTTTGACCCACCTTGAAGATCCCCAAGACTGCCCCACCCAGTTTACGGGCCCACCCAAGCTTCTTTTCCATATGAATGGCTGGTCTTGGCTCCTGCAGAACTACATCCCAAATCCTATCAAACAAGTAACAGCTGGTCTCAGAGCACCAGGCCTGGTACTAGCAGCAGTCAGCCTAGATTCACAGCTTGGCTTTGCCGGGAATCTCCAAGCCCAACACAAGTAGCAGCTATGATAGATTGTTTTAGAACTCAGGCAGGGTGGCCCCAGGCAGAACACAGGTGGGGGCTGGCCTTGGCCTGCACCACCCAGGAGACCCCAGGGCCAGGACAGCTGTAGACCATGTTGGAGCACCATCAGCCTTCTCCACAGCTGATCATGGAGGGCAGAGGGTAGTAGTCAGTGGTCACAGCCAATCCTTGCAGCTGACTGGCCTGGGTAAATCCCTCCCATTGACCTGCCAACAGCAGTCAAGACTCAACCACAAGAGGAGGGTGTATTCAGCCCAAATGTATGGCATACCTCTAGAACCCAGGCTGGGTGACAGGGGCAGCTGTACTAATGGAACCTACAGGACATATATATTAGGCCATGCTATCAAGACAGGGAGTCATAGCAGCTCTGCGTAATACATAGAAGCAAATATAAGGAGGCTGCCAAAACGAGGAGGGAAAGAAACATGGCCCAAATGAAAGAACAGATCAAAACTCCAGAAACAGAACTAAACAAAGTAGAGATAAGCAACCTGTCATATGCAGAGTTCAAGACACTGGTTATAAGGATGCTCAAGGAATTCAGTGGATCTCAACAACATAAAAAAGATCCAGTCAGAAACAAAGGAGATACCAATTGAAATAAAGAACAATTTACAGGGAAACAGTAGTAGAGTGGAGGAAGCTAAGATTCCAATAAACGTGTCTCGGCCACCAACCGGCAGTGACCGTGGAACGTTGCAGATGGCTCATCGAAACACGAGAAAAACATACACAGAGACAACCGAGTCCTGTGAAGAAATAGGGACGAAACGGCCACTCCAGTGGGGAGCGCCTCGTTCCCTCACCTGAGCAAGCTTTTATTGGGTTCGTTTGCATAAGAATTCAGGTAAATCTCATTACTCATTGCCAAGAAGAAGGGATCAAACAATAGATAACAAGGAACTCTGAGGGCTTATTTTGAGTCAGGGTCAGAGAGCTGCAAAAACTTTAAGGAACAAACTTACTTCTTGTTTGGACACTTATCATTCAATTGAGAGCATTCTAAACAAAGCAGTTTTCACAGGATTTTACATATTCTTTCTTAGGCCTGATCACCTGGGAACCTGCCCTTTCAGTATAGGGTGGCACCACCCTCTGTCATTGTTTCAGGCTTAGGTGAGGCAAGGGAAGTAAGGCAGCCAAGAGATTAGGAGATTTTCTCATAGACAATGAGGACTCGGGTTTGTCAAAGCCGAGGGGTGAGGGTCCATTACCCGCTTTTGCTGTAGCCCCCAAAGTCCTTCATTGGGGGCCTCCCACGTGATCATGCCTGTCTTAGGTCATTCCACCCTTGGAGAATCTTACCAGTCATTGGCTAACCGATCAAGCATTGGGGGCCAGTTATGGATGAAGTAAAAGGAGCAAAAGCGGTGTTCCTGCCAGGGAGATAAGCTTCTGTCTCCTTGCTGGCCTACGGTCCAAGGTCGTTCCCTCAGCCTTAGCCTAGGTGGGGGTTACAGCTTCTGATACCAGGCAGGGTGGTTCCCAACATAACTGATTTGGAACACAAGCAAAAAACAACCAATCAGAACAGGAAGAAAAAAGGATCGGAAAAAAACAAGGATAGTGTAAGCAGCCTATGGGACAACTTCAAGAGGTCCAACATTCGAATCATAAGGGTGCCAGAAGGGGAAGAGAAAAAGCAAGAAATTGGAAACCTATTTGAAAGAATAATGAAAGAAAACTTCCCTAATTTGGTGAACGAAATAGACATTCAAGTCCAGGAAGTCCAGAGGGTCCCCAAAAAGATGGATGCAAAGAGGCCCACTTTAAGACACATCATCATTAAAATGCCAAAGGTTAAAGATAAACAGAGAATCTTAAAAGCTGCAAGAGAAAATCTGTTAATTACCTACCGGTGAGTTCCCACAAGACTGTCAGCTGATTTCACAAAAGAAACTTTGCAGGCTAGAAGGGGTTGGCAAGAAATATTCAAAATCATGAAAAGTGGGGACCTACGGCCAAGATTGCTCTACCTTGAAAAGATATAGTTTAGAATTGAAGGGCAGATAAAGAGCTTCCCAGACAAGAAAATACTAAAGGAGTTCATCATGACCAAACCATTATTATATGAAATGTTAAAAGGACTAATTTAAGGAATACAAGATCAAAACTATGAATGATAAAATGGCAAAAAGTACAAATGTATAAGCCGTCGAGTCTAAAAACAAACAAAGCAAACAAGAAGAACAGAGACAGAATCTTGGATATGGAGAGCATTTTGATGGTTTCCAGATCTGAGGGGTGTGTGGGGGAATGGGTGAAGAGGTGAGAGGATTAAGAAGTACGAATAGGTAGTTACAGAATAGCCATGGGGATGTCAAATACATTGTAGGAAAGGGAGCAGCCAAAGAACTTAACACGTACGATCCATGGACATGAACAATGGTGTGGGGGTTGCCTGAGGGGGTGCTGGGTACAGGGGGGCCAAGGGAAAAAATCAGAACAACTGTAATAGCATAATTAATAAAATGTAATTTTTTTAAAAAGAAAAAGAATAGGGTTCATACCTAAATATTTACCTTCTTTGGAAAAGCCATTCCTAGTAGAGGCCACCCGAGGATGCGCACAGGGCAGCGTAGCGTCGGCAGTGGGGGGGGCGCAGCTGTCTGGCGCAGGACAGCTCCACAGTCGTGACAGCGACGCGGGGCGAGAACAGATCGACAGCTGCGATCACATGAAGCACACAGAACAGAAAAGCTCAGCCAGAGGAGGTGGGGCAAACCCTTGGTGAGCACCTGGGGTGTGCCAGGCCCCGAGCCAGCTATCGGACTTGAACAGGGGAGATGAGTGTTTCCAGAGAAAAGTAGAACCTCGGGGGAGGAAGCTTCTAAGTAAGGTGATGGTGAATCTCATTTCCCCAGGACTAATATTATATCTGTCCTGGCACACTTAATACTACCCTCTTAGAATCTCAAAAGTGTTTATTTAGATAATAAAATATGTGGTGCCCCTGCCCTGACTGGTGTGGCTCAGTCCGTTGGGTGTCGTCCCGCGAAGGGAAAAGTTACTGGTTCGATTCCCCGTCAGGGCACATGCCTGGGTTGCGGGTTCTGTCCCAGGTCGAGGTGCATGTGAGAATCAGCTGATCAATGTTTCTCTCTCACATCGATCTTTCTCCTCCTCGCTTTCTTCCTTCCTTCCTGTCTCTCTAAAAGTAAATAAATAAAATATTTAGAAAAAAATATGTGACCCTAAGTATAGGTCTGTGGTCCAACTCCCTTTTCTTCCCAGAGGTAAAATGAGACAAGAGAGGTGAAGTGATTTGCCTGCAGGAAGTGAGTTACTGCCAAAGCTGGGACCAGACCTTGACCTTCCTCAATGCAGAGTTCTTCCTAGTACCAAAGGTTAGTCTTCTTACCAAGGAGACAGCTCTGCCAGAGTAGGTGGCCCCAGACCCACCTTGCCACTCCAGACGCCTTGTTCTGGATCTGGAAGGCACACTAGGAAGCCAGTTGCTATTAAATGTGAGAAACTACTAAAATGTGGATTTTTTTTAAAGAACGTAGACTGTAAAAAGGAAAATGTTTGTGGTGACTTAGATGGTAAATTTTAAAAAATCTTAGATGCTTTGAAATATTTTATAATAAAATGCTGAATAAATATGGCATCCCCTAAATTGTTTTCTGCTTAAAATCACCTTGTTTGTCCCTTTGCCTGCATTGTTCCCACATCCTGGAATGCCCTTCTTGAATTACCGAGTGTCTCCCCTCTCGGCCCGGGCCGAGTCTGTTCCTCCGCCAGGACGCCTCTCGCCGCTGCTCCTGGTGATGTCGTCGCCAGGAATTCCGAGTGCTTGTGGCCTGAGCCACTCCTGTTAGTTGATATTTCTCCTCATGCTCTCTGTCTCGCCCACCCTCCACCGTATTACTCCCACCCCCACTCACCCCAAAATCTCTCCTTCCTGTTACAGCTTTAGCTTCTCAAAAGAGAGTAGTCTTCATTTCTCCCTGTTAATTCAGTGATTTTTATTGGGCACCTGTGTTCTCTCAGAGCTATTCCAAGTGCTGGGATGTAGCAGTGAACAGTGCAGAGGCCAGATCCTGCCCTTTGAGGCTTCTGTTCACGGGAGCAACTTAGGTCTGCGTGCTTCCTGCCCTCGAGGAGGGTGACTGTGGCCTGGGCAGTGGCCTGCAATGAGCCGGGACAATGGGAAAGTATTTCTTCTTGATCCAGCTAAAAATAAGTATAGAGTACAGTGAGAGCAGCGAAGCCAGGTGTGGTGACTTGGAGTGAGTGTTCAGTGCTGGGGTTATGGGCTCTATATTAGATGCTTCAGGAAGACTGTTTTGAGGTAACATTTGAGCCGAGCCCTGAGTGACAAGAAGTTATCTTGCAGGAAAATTCAGAGCCAGGTATTCCACGTAAAGGAAACAGCCAGTGCAAAACTCCTATGGAAGCAAGTTAGGTGTCATCAAACTTGGCCTGAGCATAGTGAATGTAGGCAGATCAGAATAAACCAGGGAGAGGGTGGGCAGCCGAGAGGCCAGCGGAGACCAGAACATTTCAGATCAGAGCTATTCCAGTGCATTCTTTGGGCAAACCATTACCAGCCTGGCATGAGGGTAGCAGTTAAAAGCAGAGTAATTTGACATTTCTGCAGCATCAAAGCATGTAATTATTTTAACAGCAATTCATTTTTATTGGATTTCTGAGGACACTTGGTTCACCATGGATCGGGTGATGAGGGCCGTGTCTTCACCACAGATATTTTACGAAGCGCTCATCCAAAGTCCTAGAGGCCAAGGAGAGGTTTCTGGGAAGACTGGAGGAGGCAGAAGTCTCCAGGAGGATAGCAATGCAGGCCTCGCTGGAGTGGCCCGGAGACCATGGTGTCGTGTGTGGGAGAGAGAGACCACAGGACCGGCTACGAGGAGAGGGAGTGGCAGTGAGTTGGAGAGAGGGGTCAGTGATGCTTGGATTTGGGACCTCCTGTGGAGTTACTCCTTCCCAGTTCCTGTGCAGTGTCCTCTGCCTCCGTGCTGAGGCTGCACCATCAAAGATCAGCCCTGGCTTCCTTGTTCCCACACCCAGCAGTCCCTTCTTTCTTTACCTCTACTGCCGTTTAATGCTGTTGACCATCAGACCTCTCAGGTGAACCCCCTTTTGGAGATTCTTTCTCATCCTGTTCTTTGCGTTCCCTTAGTCCGTGTTTAACCCTCCCTCTTGGCTCTCCCTCCTGAAAAGCAGCCTGTCTGTCGGAAGGCAGGCGTCCACCCTGCCCACTGCTTCCCCAGCATGCACCACTGTCTGTCGATGGCGTCGCTGGCGCCCTCTCCAGTTGTCCACTCTGGAGACTTGGTGCCGTTTCGGATGCAGTCCAGTCTGAACAGATCCGTCACCCGCCAGTTCTTCCTGCACTGGAGTCACTCAGCTTTCCGCACGTTTCCATTCCACTGCCTCCTTCCCCAGACAGCCTCTCTGCCACTTGGATCCGAACCACGCGACAGCCTCCTACCAATCTTCTCTCCAGTCCGTTCTGCGTGGTGTTATTCCTGAGTCCCACTCTTGGCTCCAGTTTTGTCCTTGTCACCACACTTTGTACATAGCAAGTCCCCAATTCATACTTTTGGAATTGACGCACGGTGAATACAGTTAGCTTTTATAAATCCAAGGCAGGGTGGAATAGTAGCCACATAGAGGGAAATACTGCCTCTCTATCCATCTTGGTTCACTGTCCTTTTATTGCTGCTGGAGCAAGTTTTCTCCAAATTCCACTGGTTTTTCAACATTTGCTTAGTAGGGATATGGTTAAACATTTTTTCTAGGATGTGCATCTGAGCCAATGTATACTGTATATCTGTTTGCCTGTCAAAGATCGTAAGTCATTGTATTGTTAATGAGATAGCAGTCTGTGAAAAATAGAAAGCTCACCCTTTATGAAAGGACAAAGGAAGGATGTTTTACTACTGTCGTTTCCCTTCCCTCTGGGCCTTTCAAGAGGCGTGTGGGAGCCGGAGAGCCCCTTTGTCTGCCTTCATTAAAATGAAGCCCAGGCAGCCTCCCCTGGCACAGCCCAGGGGCCGCAGCGTCCTGCGTTCTCAGAGGAACTCGGATGGCGTTCGAGTGCAGCCACGGGAGTCAGGGCGCATTCAGTGGCGAAGGCAAACTCTCTTCGTCCTTTACGTTTAGCTGTAGGATAAAGTCACCTTACACTGCAGTCAGCGCTCCGCCTCAGAACTTCTCTCACGAGAAGAACGAGGAGCCTAATGATCGTGGTCAGCCACTCAGACACCCATTCCCGGGCCGGCCGATAAAGGGACATTGTTCGCAAGGAGTCGTTTGCGCCCTTCCTGCTTCTGTTAATCACTTAATTAACAGCGGGAAGTGAATGGGATGGAATACAATAGTAAATAGCGTGACTGCCATGCTCTTACACATCCTTCAAGAAATATCCACAACGTAGGGACGACGGTTTATATGCAACAATGTGTTTATTATAGTTTGCAGTACTTTCCTGTTTTACTTGTATAGTGCCCATCCAGCTTTCTGATCTTTTGTGATCCTCCTTACTGACCCCAGTCGAACAGGGGGGCGGGTGATAATGTGGGTCTTTCGTTATCCAGGAAACAAACAGATAATTGACCCACTTTAGGTTACTCAAACCAAAGTAGGACCAAACTAGGTCTCACAAGCTATCAGATATACTAAACAAGAAATAATTGGTTTAATTTTATTGCAAGTCACAAAGCTTAAATTGTAGAACTCCTTCAATGGGCCTCGGTGATTCCTTTGCATTGGTTAGGTGTTTTAAATTAGGTGAGCTAAGCTGGAGCCCAGCTTCATCAGGCTTTGTCACACAACGTTCATAATGACATCTCATACCCCGTGGGTTTTCTTTCGTGGAGCAGTTTATTGAAGTCAGCTAGTTGAATTGGATGTTAAAGTGAACAGAACCACATCTCCAGTATTCTACTTGTTATGAAGGCTTGGAGGGCTTTTTGCCAAAGGCCGTGGGTACAGGAATTTCAAAAGGAACCACAGGTATTTTTATAGGCTGTGAGAAGGAGCACCAAAGATATCTGGTCAAATGCCGTTGTACGAAGGATAAAAGGAAAGCTAGACAGCAGCCGAGGCCTCGTGGCTTCCATGGAAGGGCCAGGAAGACTGGGGAAGAGGTGACGTCCTCAGTGGGTGCTCCGTTTGGTTCAGCCCCCTCCACAGCCCTGCCTCTTCCTTTCCAAGCCAACTCTCTGCTTTCTCAGTCGTTTCTAGCAGTTGCCTGGTATTGAAGGAAAAGTCCAGCTTTGCTGTATCTTCCACCTTTGCACAATTAACTTTAGTTCGATTGTGTTTTTAATTAATTATATGAGAGGCAGGACGGGGCGCTGCCACAGTGGACTCCTGCGTTGGGGATTGCAGTTGCGTCGTTTCGCACCTGGCGTGGAGAATTCAGGGGTTTTGAAAGGATGGCATTTACCGATATTTATGTGAAAAGCCTCTCTTCTCAACCCAGCCTTCATCCTCTCCCTGGGTCACACGTGTTCTGTGTCGAGCACTCCGCCGCAGCACATTGCACGCTGCGTTGGGTTTGGTGTGTGTTTGAGTTCTGCTCTGTCTGCTCCGTCACGCTGAGGGCTGTGAGGGGCAGGAGGTCCCGCTTTACTCCCCCGGGCGACCTCGGCCTAGCACAGGCCCCAGCAAAGGCAGGAGCTCCGTGCATGTGGAAGAAAGGCGTGGTCGGGGGAGTCTTAGAAGTTGGTATGCTCAGCCTGACGGTAGGGCGAAGGGAAAGATCGATGAACTGGGTGTGGGGTGCACTGCGGCTTCATACTGATTGTTTCGTATTGTCCCCGGAGAAAATAGCTGTCTGGAGTGGGCCCGGGTTTGATATCTAAATTTCATAATGGGTATGTCTGGGCCCTGCTTGTTCCTGTTCTTAGAATTCCATCTTTTATGGAGTGTCTCCTCCCTGCTTTAGAGATGCTGTGCTTTCTGCTTGCTGAGAGCAGGGAGCTTCTTGGCAGCACTCACAGAGGCCCCGGGGGAAATCGTGGGGTTCTGACAGCATCTGGCTCAATTGAAGCCATTTCAAGAAGGGGCCCCTTTCAGTGAGGGCAACAAGGAGTGTCTTGTTCTGTCCTCTGGAGTCCCTGCGAGGGGCCGCCGTGTCTAAGAGATGCCATTAGCATCCAGGCAGCATGCCACAGGAGTGAAAGATTTCATCTGGACTTCTGGAAACTAGCTGCAGGGTGAGGCCTCCGCTGAAGCTGGCCCCTCGAGGCCGGGCTGGCCGTGCCAGGGAAACCTCACATGAAGGACGCAGGCGGCAGGAAGGGCCGTGCAGCGCGGCCGTGGCAAGGCAGAGTTCTGACTCGTGGACGTGGCCTGTGGAGAACGCAGAGGTCATTTTCGGGCTTCTCTTGGTGAACAACTTTTCCATCCCTAAGACACTTCATTTTCAGCTGCCTTTATACTTTTCAAATTATAGTTGAGCCTGAGTTAAAAAACAAACAAACTAACTTACCCAACAAAGAGCTGATATAAAAGGTTTAAGTGTTTGGGGTTATTTTAAAGGAAATTGTGCTTCAGTTGTTCCTGATAGAACCATTCTAAAGCCCTTTCTCCTGTGTTAGGGAGCAACAAAGTTCTTTTTAAAAGATTTTTATTTACTTACTTATTTTTAGAGAGAGGGGAAGGGAGGGAGAAAGAGAGGGAGAGAAACATCAGTGTGTGGTTGCCTCTCATGCACCCCCTCTGAGGGCCTGGCCCACAACCAGACATGAGCCCTGACTGCGAATCAAACCAGCAACTCTTTGGTTCACAGGCCCACACTCAATCCACTGAGCCGCAGCAGCTGGGGCTGGGAGAGCACAGTTCTTAAAAGCAAGATAGTCATATATTGAAATGGTGCATACTACGACTTGACACAGCAGCTCGACCAGCACCCAGTCTCATCTGCTTCTCAAGAAGTCCTGTCTTCCAGCAGATGGCTGTTTGCCTGCTCCCTCATTGCTTTGTGAGGACCTGCCAGGCACCAGCGTGTCTGGGGTCCCCGGCCCCCAGGCTCCGTATTCTGACTGCGCCACTTGGCCGTTCTGCTTGCAGGCAGGCACTGAACACGCCAACTCCAGCTTTGTTTTCTGGGAAAGTGGAAATAGTTGTGGTAGTATTTTGTTCCAAGACTGTTGTAAAGATTAGATTAGATGGAACTCGCAAAATACAAGAAAGTGCCGTACCTGGCACATAAGTGCTCCATAAAACAGTTTAGGACAAGACCCAGTTCCTACCCTCCTGGAGTTTACAGCCTGGTGAGCGAAGCAGGCAAGTCGGTAAATGGGGGATTGGAGTGACACAGGTGAGTGATAATGAGTTCCTGTTACGTGCCAGGCAGCAAACCTTACATACAAGACCTGCCTGTCTCCATGAGGCTCACAGCTGACCAGGAGTGTGTAGAGGGGTGTGTGGGAACAGGGTCCTCAGACTGGGATGGGGATGGAGCATGGGTTCACGCATCAGGGGAGGCTGCCTGGAGGAGGTGGGGCTCGTGTTCTCAATATGCCGTGGATGTGTTGAACCAAAGTCAGCTAAGCAATTGGACACAATGCAGGATTGCATTTCCATAAAGAACAAGATAGGCAAAACAAGCCGATGATGATGGAAATCAGAGCTGTGGTTACCTCTGTGGGGGGTCATTGAAAAAGAAACTGCTGGCGCATGCCTCCTGACTTCGCAGCCTGTGTACACAGGTAGTGCATCTCAGTAATCACTCACCGAGCTGTGTGCACACACCTCAGGTCAGTGCAGCCTTTTATTCCGTGTGTGTTCCTCAATTTAAAAATTTTAAATAGTGATTGAGTGGGCCTCGCTCAGTAAAAAATGGAGGGCGGGGAGGTTGTTTTTGAGAGTGGGAAGAGCTGATGGAAAGGTGTGGGACAGCATGCCGCGTCCCCATGCTGTGGATGTCTGGATGGAAGGAGGGGTACCCGGGGTAAAGATGGGGTGGCAGTGAGAAACATCTTTTAGGCGCAAGCTCTTATGGGGAAAAATTTTTTTTCAAGAATTGTGCATGAAGACATCCCCTTTCCAGAGGTAGAGAGGCCCTGTAGAAACTGATGTGGGTTGGAACCACTTGTGTTAGAACTTACATGTCAGTGTGTTCCTCCTTCTCACGGGCTTTCGGGGGGATCCCGAGAGATAATGGGTGTCATTGCTCATCTGCCATGTGGTAGGGACTTAATAAACGCTTCTGAAGAGATTTCAGAAAGTGTACATGTGTGTAGTTTCATTTCATTGCAGTCCCGATATTTGACTTTCCAAATCATAAACTGTATTATTGCAGAGCAGTGCTTGCCTCTCTGAAACTTTTGATCCTTTAGTTAAATAATTATTTTATTGCATGTAATTATAGTTTAATAGTGTATAAAAAGTCTTGGTTCTCTTTTTCCCCTTGAATTATTTTTGGCTGTACTCATTAAGCCATTTTAAGCCTCTGAGAGCAGTCTAAAAAAGGCCAAAGGTTTTCCGTTTCAATGAAGCTCATATTTGGCAACACCAGTTGTATGGGGAACAAAACAACTTCAAATATGTCAAATTTCTCATCTTTTCCAACATAGTTTGAGTGGGGGGAGGGGAAAGAGAGGGAGTGGAGACAGACTGATTTACTAGGGTATTTTCTTTTTTAAGGAAATGTACTTTTTTGAAATGTGAAGCGTTAGATTACTAGTGTATGACACATCTCTTTGTGACTGCAGTGTGTAAGTGTAATCAGCCCTTTATTAAACGTTAACCTGTCAATGAGAAATTCCACTTAGTCAATGGCTGGCCACATTTATTCAGAATCTTTTGACAATGACTAGTTTTCAGTGTTGTCATGTTATCGTTTTAAAATTCTTACCCGTGTTTGGAAGGCCAGCCCCTCACCTCTCCAGATCCTCTCTCCCCCACCTCCCTGTTTTGGGGGGAATGGCTTTGCATTCTAGGGCATACTTCGTTCTGTGTCCGAACACCTGGCTTGAGTCTCTCAACTGGGTGTGCTGTCTGTGTTTAGGAGCGAGCGAGCCCGCTGGATCACCGCCCTGGGACACAGCAGCGGGAAGCAGCCTCCCGACCGAACCAGTAAGTACCTCCCCCAGGGCTGGTGCTCTGGAACTGGAAACGTGGAGGGACTCTGCCCCCTGCTGGACGCTGGGCTGTTAATGCTCCCCCAAGGTTTCCTTCTTGCTGCCCGCCCTTCAGAACTGGGTGATCCCTGCTTTGGCAGTGAAGGGGCCTGAATTCAAATTCAAGATGCGGTTCTTTATTGTATAAACGTGGTACATTGTTGTATATCCACCCTGAGCCTGTTTAACCTTCTGCAAGTCAGGGGCATCGTGACAGACAGAGCACACTGGTTTTTGTGAGGGTGGAGTTAAAGAACACACAGGGAAAGCCCTGCTTGGACTGCAAAGCTCTGAAAATTTTAGCTGCTGTTAAGCGCCGTCAGCTGCGTGTTTGAGGCATACTGACAGCCTGAAGTGATGCTGAAATGTGCTTTTAACCTCAAGGAAAATTGCTTTACCATCCCTTTGACTTTCTTTTTTATTTAAGTGATAACATTAATGAAATTATTTCATTCTTCCAGAGAACTAAGAACTGGTGAGGTACAGGATGGTGTATTAGCACCTTAATGTCGAGGGGATGTTTCTCTGGATGGTTCTGCCAGAAGGTCACAGCCACCGAATAAGGGCAGTGGAACTGGTTTTCCACACACTCAAAAATCACAGCTGTAAGCTTAAAGCCAAAGCTAACGTGATTGGTATAAAAGTTCCTAGTATCAAGTCGTGTATTAAAAAGCAAATTCAGATGTCTCCTCGGTCAGCACCAAGTCACTCTAAAATGTTTTCTAGCCTTTTGTTGGAGATCTTCTTGTGTCTGAACCTCTTCGGCAGCCTGCGTGTGCTGCCGTAACGGGCTGGGGGAGCCCCGTAACGAGAGCCTGGGGGCTGCATGCACTGCGGATTTTACCGACAGCTGCAGGCTCTTGGCACATTACCTGTCTCGCCTCAGTTTCCCCAACATAAGGGCTGTTTTCTGTCCGTTATGTGACATGACTAATGACTCATTACGACTGTCATTGAGGGGATTCATACATCATAAAAGGTCTCTTACAACTCTGAGCTTCAAAAATTATAAAGCTCTCAGTCAACTGTGAGAGTTCCTGGAAAAGATTTTCTGCTTCTTGCTAGAAGCCCAGCTGGCTTCTGTCAGTGCCGGCCCTGAATGGCACAGGAAGACCGGGCAAATGCAAAGTACTGCTTTATGCCTGGTTTGTTTTTCCTCTGCTGCTGGAAGCTCAGTGGGTTCGCTTTCCTCCTCAGCACTGACCCAGGTAGAAATCATTAGATCGTTCACCGCCAAGCAGCCCGACGAGCTCTCCCTGCAGGTGGCAGACGTGGTCCTCATCTACCAGCGCGTCAGCGATGGTGAGTGGAAGTCTTCTCACGGGGCACTGGGGCCCCACATTCAGGGTGTGAAGAACCAAGGACTCTCCCTTTGGTCCTTAATGCTCACAGTCCATGTCCCTTCAGTTTTTCCATCTGCACAGGCCTCTCTCTTTGTACACTTTATTGCTTTTACATGTTTTTCAATAGCGATGAAGCCACATGGTTTATTCTTCGAAAGGAACTGTGAAAGGTGTCCTTTCTTCCCATTGCCCTAGTGACCCAGTTCTCATCTCCAGAGTGCTTCCTTCTTTACTTAAACATGAGATTGTTTTCCTGCTGCCCCTGCCCGAAGCACCCTCCTCCGCAGCTTGGCCCAGGCTCCCGTACTGTCTCAGCCGCCTCACTTCGTGCTCTGGCCTTGGCGTGTCCTTCATTCCCCCATGAAACCTTCCCCCGGTTCCACCCGTCTCTCCACCCCTCATCATCGTTGATGCCCAGTGTCCTTCTTGGAGCCGAGCAGTCCATGTTCACCCCTTGCTTCATGAGGACTGCGTTCTTCTTTGCAGGCTGGTATGAAGGGGAGAGACTGCGAGACGGAGAAAGGGGCTGGTTTCCTATGGAATGTGCCAAGGAGATAACCTGCCAAGCCACCATCGACAAGAACGTGGAGAGGATGGGACGTTTGCTGGGACTGGAGACCAACGTGTAGCCTCTCTGAGGGCCTTCTGAGACTGCGATATTTGCACTACGTCATGGCGGGTGGGTTGGTTTGGGCTGGCTTTCTTGTTCATTTCCACGCAGCCGATGTAATTAAAAGAAGGAAAACATTCACCTTAAGCTTGCCAGGTGGTTTTGCTCTCTCGGGAGAACAGCTCCTGGATACCATTAGTTCACCAAGCTCAGTTAGTGCATGAGTGTTTTGTCGCAAACCTCTGGGTGGACAGAGCAGCTGAGCAATCCACGTCAGGGATCAGGTGGCTTCAGCTTCCTCTCATTGCACCGTGTCTGGCATCAAAAAATGTGCACAACTGCTATATCCCAGTTTTCTCTATCCTCACTTAACAAAGGATGTGCTTCTCTTTCTGAGTGTCTTCTTGACATGGTTTTCCCAGCATTAGCAAGATTTTGTATCTTTAAGGAATGCCCAGGTTTGTATTTTTCTCACTTCTACATTTTAGATCTGATTAGAATGCTGTGTTGACTTAAAGGAACAGATAGAGTGCAGAAGGTGAGCGAGGTTTTTCGAGACCTCTTCCCAGGAAAGGGAAATTGACACTTGAATTTTTGCTGCCTCTTTTCTCCTTAGCAGGGAAGTCAGATGGCCCTAAAGATTTTCTTAATCCATCTCACTCAATATTGGTCTTAGATAAGGATAGCCTAAGAAAACTAAACTACTTCAACATGGAATTTAGATGAGTCACATATGTGAGAAAAAATCCTAAATATAGGCCTGGGCTCCTACTTTAAAAAATAATCCCAAATGAGCTGATAAGCTGACATGAGGCTGCTTTGCCTTCAGTAATGCAAGGCTTTGGACCATTTCTACTCTCGTTTGTTTCCAAATAGGGAATGGGCTGAACACACTTTAATGCTCTCAAGGAAGATAAAATTGGGCCTTAAAGGGTATCAAGAAGCCAGCATGGTATTTAATTGAGATGTAGCATTGCGCCCTTAATGGGAACCTAATTTATTTGCACTGAGGGCCTCACTTGCTGGATTTGGAGCCTCTCTTTCCTGCAGGTGTCTGCAGAACTTTCTTTCACTCATGCAAGGAGAGAGAAAAGGCGTTTTAAAGTTGTTTCATAAAGAGGCCTGAGGGTTCAGAAGACTGAAAGGAAAGAGGTCATTTATACTGGCAGCTCTGTTCCCGCTCTACTCTGACCTCTTCCACAAAGGGTTAAAACCTGGCAAAGGGTGCATTACTCAAGGACTGAGATCAGTGTGTGACACGTCCCAGCTACCATCTGCCAGTCAGCTACCCAAATGGGGAGTCAGGTTGCAGAAGCCCAGTGCGGGAGGTCAATATGCTTGGCTCACACACTCTGGGTCTTGCCACCTCGGCCATGAGCCAGGGTGGGGCGCTCTGGGCCTTCTCGGCCCTGGATTGCCCTCCTTTACCTGTGCACATTGCTGAGTATAAAACACACACCAGGCCGAGTTCCTCGACGTCTGGAAGTCATGGCAGTGGGGGCAGCGAGAGGTGTTTTGCAGTTGGTATAAAAGAATTCAGTCTCCTTCCTCTGTAACGTCAGACTTTTTGGAGGAGAGGCTAACAAATTGTAGTGTAATCTAATGTGATGTTTTCATTTAGGAAGGAAGGTGAATTTGTTGCTTGCAAAGGGGTCATTTTGTATTATTTTTGCTAATACCCAGAAGCTGAAAAGCAAGTATATGAGTCCTGTGAATTAATTTGTAAGTAGAGGTGTTTGGAAATGGGTGCACCTGATAATCGAAGCCTTATTTAGCAAACAGGTCAATATTGTTACTAGGTAAAGTATTGTTTGATGGCAGGTATCTAACCATCACAATGTTCAAGTCCAACCGGGAATTACTGTTTTTACATGACACAGCACTGCTTTCCAACTCACTTCGGTTTCTGGAGCAGCTTCTCTGAACTGTGCGGTTCCACTCCATGACCTGTGGAGAACAAAAATGATCATTTTTGTCCCAATGAATGGAGACTGCTTGTACACTTTTGGCGAAGTATGTGAATTTATAAAGATTTTGTATATACTTGTTCATTTGTTCTGCTGTGATTTAATTAACAGTAGGATGTATCCATTTAAGTATATACTAGTTTGCTGAATTCTTGGCCGAATCAGAATTCTACTAAAAAGGTATCTGTAGCGAACATCGAAGGGGACAGGTCTCTCCTCCTTGGGCACGTGCGGGCATCAGCGGCCCCGGAAGGCTGGAGCATTTTTAAGAGCTGGACCAGACTGTTTCTTCTCAGCGTCGCCACAGAACTGCATGACTGACTGGCTTACCTTACATAGTCCATAGTTCCCTAACTGCTGTCCGCCCCTGGAGTGTGTCTGACCACCCACGCGATGCAGACTGTCCCCAGAAAGAGGACGCGGCCTTGGGTAAGGTGACTTCCTGCACTTCCTGTAGAGGCGGACCAGTAAAGACTGCCGTCTTGACAGCACTTCCAGCAGCTGAAGGAGTAAGTCCATCTGGGCAAGAACATCACAACGTTCACCCCGTGTAGCCATGTCAGTATTAGATAAAACCGTCTTTAAGATAAAGGGTATGGCCAGGGACGGTGAGTCTACATGATGATGAAAGTTTCATTTAACCAGGAAGATAAGACTATTCTAAATGTTATGTTCACTCAATAACATGATCTCAATATATATAAAGCAAAACCTGGCAGAAATGTAAGATCTAAAACCACAGGATGTGACCTGAACTTACCTCTCTCACTTGACAGGAAAAATAGGTAGAAATAAAGGTGCAGAAGTAGGTAAAAATCAAAAATAGATACAAATGACTGGTATGATGGGTCTACACAGCAACTTCACGTACATTTATTTCAAGCATACACAGAATATTTACATTTGGGGGGTCATAAAACAAGTTTTGCCAAATTTTAAAACTTTGTTAAAGGAATGAAATTAATATAGAGTGAGTCCTCGGATTACAGCCTAAGTAGGTTTGAAATCAATAACAAAAAAGTAAAAGAAATAAATATCTGGAAACCTAAGTGTAACATGAAAACTATAAAACTTCTAGAAGATATCAGGAGAAAATCAAGGTGATCTGGGGTTTGCGGATGACTTTTTAAATACTGCACCAAAAGGTTAATCAATGAAAGAAAAAAATGGTAATTTTAACACTATTAAAAGGTAGAATGAAAAGACAATCCAGAGAAGGAAATCTTGCAAAACATACCCGATAAAGGACTGGCATCTAAAATATAAGAACAACTCTTGGAAAACAACCTGACTTAAAAACGGGCAAAGTTCTGGAGAACTCCCACAGCTATACCAATGGCAAAGAAGCATATGAAAAGATGCGAAGGATCATACATAGTTTAAGAACCGCATTAATTCAAACGAGATTCCCATCACGCACCTCCTAGAATGGCTAACGGGCACGACCCCGACCCGACCAAGCCCGGTGAGGAGCCGCAGCAACAGGAACCTCATTCACTGCTGGTGGGAATGCAAAAGCCCCTGGGAAGACAGTTGGGCAGTTTCTCAGAGAACTAAACAAACACCATATGATGCAGCATCACCATCCTTGGTGTTTACCCAAACGAGTTGGAAACCACGTCCACACAAAAATCTGTACACAAATGTTTACAGCAGTTTCGTTCACAATGGCCAAAGCCTTGATAAACAACTTGACAGAAATTCAACAACTTTGGTAAAATGGGCCAGTGCATTAAAAACCACAAACTACCAACACTTTAGTCCTGCAGCTACTAAACACCGTATTTTGCTGCATATAATGCACTTTTTTGCCCAAACTTTTTAGAGAAAAATAACGCACATGTGAAGAATGATTACTACATACCATGGGTATAAAAATGGCATCATAATCCCGTGTATAATGTGCACAAGACGTGGGCAAGTGTTATACTTGGGAGAGAATTGTACACGGCAAAATACAGTAAATAAGTTCGTAATTTTAGCACTTCAGAAAAAAAATACCCAGGTGCACATGGTTTCGCCGCAGTCTTCCAGACATTTAAAGAATTAACACCAGTTTTATACAATCTCTTCCAGAAACTGGAAGAGGAAGGCAACACTTCCCAACTTATTTTATGAGGTCTGCATTATCTCACAAAATCTACAGACTGGTATCTCATGAACGGAGTGGCAAAAATCTTAAAATATACCCAGCAATACATAAAAATTACTCCACATTGCACCCAAGTGGGGTTTATTCCGGGAATGCACGACTCGCTTAATATTTGAAAATAAACCAGTGCAATCCACCATTTTAACACATGTAAGAACAGAAAAGAAACCATGGCTGTACCGACTGTTGTAAAGAGTATTTGGAAAAAGTTGAAATACTCGGTAATAGTCTCCGCGAACTAGGCGTCACTTTGTGACAGCAGTCACAAACGCGTCTCCTGACTCAGCAGGACTGACGGGATCCTGTCATCCAGGGGAAGGCTGACTGCAGTGCTTCCCCATCTGCTGTCTCCCTCAGCTCCCCTGACTCTGCCCACATACTCGGCAAGAAATACTGCCTCACGCCGTTCATTATCTGGGGGATATGCAGCCGCTTGACATCGGTCACCTACCACTCATGTTCTGGCACTCGACTAACATTGACTTAGTTCTTTACATCGTACTAACCAGCTGAAGAGTGGCACATTTTGCCATTTTTTTTTTCTCTTTATTTTTAGAGAGGGGGGGAAGGAAGAAGAGAGGAAGAGAAACATCAATGTATGAAGAAACTGTTGCCTTTCTCACACCCCCTACTGGGGACCTGGCCTGCAACCCAGGCACATGCCCTGACTGGAAACCAAACCAGCGACCCTTCGGTTTGCAGGCCAGCGCTCAATGCACTGAGCCAGACCAGCCAGGGCAATGCCATTTTCAGTATCAATGAATTAATAATTTTCTGCAACTCTAAAATTAAAGAATCCTCCTCTTTAGTCAGATATAGCCCTACAGCCCCAATTACTTAACCTATGAGGTGGAAAATCGAAACATAAAAACAGCAAATAAGCACATGAAATAGGCTCATCGCTGATCGTTACAGAAATACAAAATGAACCACAAGGAGCTGATGCCACATTCACTGAAGGATAAAAGAGCCAAAGCCACAACAAATTCACTGAACACCAGTGCCTGAGACACTTGAAACCATCACCTGTTGCTGGTGGGTGTGTACAGTGTACACCCACTTTGGAAATCAGCTGGCAGTTTTCTATAAAGTTAAACACACCGTGTGACACAACAGTCCTGATCAGACATTCACTGAAGAGAAAGAAAAACATCTGCACACGAGACTTGTATGGACATGTTCATAGCAGCTTTATTTATAAGAGTAAAAAAAATCTGAAAATGACTCAAAGGCCCATCAACTGGCGAGGGAATACAAACTGGTACAACCACACAATGCAATTCTACTGAACATTAAAAAAAGAGCTGATCGCTGATACGTGCAACAACCATACATCTCAAAACCACTGTTTAGGGAAGCCAGACACAAGCGGCTACATATGACTCCCTTTATTTGAAATTCTAGAAAGGGCACAACACTAGTGACCAAAAGCAGATCAACGGTTGCCAATGGAGAGCTTGGGCGGGGGTGCAGGGGGCTGACCGCAAAGGGAAAGAAGGAAAATTTTTAGGTGATGGGAATGTTTTGTATCAAGATTCTGGTGGCAGCGATTACATGACTTTCATACATTTGACAAAAACCACAGAATCATACACTTAAATTGGCTAATTTTAATACATATAAAATAATACCTTAATGCATAAGAGTATGTAAATATATCAAAATGGGTAAAATGCTTGTTAAATTTCTAAATAGCCTATAATGAGAATGTATTGTTTTAAAATCAGAGTAAAAATGCTATTTAAAAACAACGTATTATAAGTATGATTCTACCACATGATTGATCACTAGTGCTTAGAATTATATACAAACGCAGAGCTAAAAAGTGGAGGGAAAATTATCATTTACTTTGGGTAAGAGAGTATTAAAATCCTTCTAAAGCTTTTCTATAACTTCTAGCTTTTAGGGTGGACTTTGTTTTTAAAATGCAGTTGCAGTAAGAGAAAATCACTTGTATATAATCAGCAATTTTCAACTGGTGAGCCACAAGATTTTTAAGACTTGCAATACCTACTTGGTCAGGAGCACTAACATCTTTTTCCTTGGATTGTAAAAAAAAAAAGAACAGCCAACACAATAGCTGTCTGGTGTGAATGAATCAAAATTGTATACCTATTTTTTTTAGTCAATTGGTTAAAAAAAAAGCATTTTTTGGTGTGCACAGAATTTTAGTAGTTTCTTTGTGACATGAGATGAAAAACTTTGAAAATTGCTGGTATAAATAAATCCGGAGCTTTGCCCTGGTCAATGAGGTTGGAAGGTGTCAGATAGACTCACTCCTTAAAGACACTTTTTAACGATTATTCAGGTTTTTGTTTCCTTTTTTCCCTGGTAAGTTTCTGTTTCAGGGTTCTCTGTTTAAGAGTTATCCTTGGATCACTCAAAATGGTAAGGCAAATAGATTTTCTTCTTTAATGCCTTATTCTCTAAAACTACCAAATGACAAACAGTTCTCAGACCTGGAATACATTTTCAACCAGTAACATGCTGTTTTGTAAACAAAAGAAACAGAACAAAAATAGCACCTTCAATCAAAACTTCCTTCCTGATTAGCTCCAGAGAAGCC